>JAQGAE010000196.1:0-47727 GCA_034696685.1 Julus scandinavius | reverse complement strand
ACCTAAAGGTGCCATGTCAGCGACAAATTAAAACACCCTTTTTCGTGCTCTATAGCACCTATTTTGTTTACAGTGTACTGTACAGTGTAGCGGTGGTTTTTGAAATTTTACTTGGTACCATGTATATGAATATAAGCTACAATGTATATGAAATTATATGGGACCCATCTTATATAATATTGAAAAATATGATAGAATTATTAAGGCATATGAGCGATTCATTTCTGTAAGTCAATTGATTCATAATTCTACATCGTTGTGATAAACATGTTACATATTATTGTAAATATGAGTAATATTATATATATCATATACCATATATATGTGAACAATTCCCAATAAAAAGCATGAGGATATGCATTGTATTGATTTAATCAGTCATCCACTTGCATCACATGTATTTTCACCTTCAAGGATCATTTTCTCAGATGTCACATTGCAATGTAATGTTTTTTCCCTTAATTCAAGGCAGTTGAAAGCATGCAGTCAATTTGACACATTAAGATTTTTTTTTAAAACCAGAAAGTACAAAATGGAACATCATGGTGACATAGCGATTGGTAATAACATTACAAATGAGGCGGAATTTGTCCCATGCTGTCAGCATTTAGCATTATTATCCCTTTTAGATTTCTCATTTCAACCACACAAAAAACCGTGAAATTCTACTTTTATTTTCGATGAAACTTTTTTTTTATAAAAAATGAGAAACGGGTCCTTACTGATATACTACTTTTTCGGAAAGAGTTTACTTCACGATTATTTTAAAATTGAATTTGGCTGTTTAAAGAGAATAAATTAGGGTAAGCCGCCCCAAAAGGGAGGTTCAATCAACCACAAAGGTGCCCCAGAGCTGCCAAAAAATCATTAATTAAATAACGAAGCTGGCTGCATGAGCTATACGTTCGGCAAATGTTCAGTTTTTGGGTGGATCATCGGCCTATAAATTTGCTGTGTGGGCCAGGGGAAATTAGGTGGGCCAAAGCACAGGCACGATGAGGGCGGCCTATAACGCTAATTATATATAAGGTCCGCCATGCACGTATAGTGACAAGGTACAACAACGTTTTGATGAAAAGCACCGACAGGGGGACCACCACCAAAGAAATGAACAACGAGGTGTCCGATGGAAACACCCCAAACACCCCTGCAGGGGGAACAAGGTAACGAGAAAAATCAAGCGGCTAATAAGAAATGACGGAGAAAATATGGCCGAAAAACAGGACCAGAAGCGTTCAAAATGCTTTTAAAAAACTGAAAAACGCCACGAGGGGTGCATGGATTTTGCCTTGCCATCATCCAAGGAGTGAACAAGGGTCCATTGTAAGCACTCATATCAATGATCCATGATAAACGAATACTTTTTTAATAAAGAATCCATATAATACAGCAGAATTTGGCAAATATGCTTTTAGACAGGTTATGATTTTAGAAAGATTCAATTATATACACGGGTCCCATGTCGGGACCGGAGCATTTCATGCTTTTAGAGAGGTTATTCATTTATAGAGGATGCATAGCGAATATATATATATATATATCCTCAAAGTATAAACTTTTATATTCTTATTAACTCATTAAAGCATAACATTCCAAATTAGATTACCGTAGCGATCATAGGTTTCAACATTATAATGTGCATGTTGATTTATTTATTCCCACAAACGTCGAAAACATTTCACAACTTTTGACAAATTCATTCTAAAAACGACTTTGTTTTTTTTACATCAACTCAAGGATTTTGCAGTGATTCTTTTGTTGTGTTTTTTCCAAGAACCTGTCAAGGACCAATATATCTACAGTCGATTCCTTGAATGTTTAGGAAAAAAAAGGAAGGCAATGTGATGGGATCCAAGGGTATATTTTTTGCATTTGGGCATTATAGGTTGCCTATATAAAAACTATCTTTTTATCATCCGAATAGATTGAGTGGCTTAAAAAGTTAAAGGGATCACAGGTGTTATTTATTGTTAAATTACCTCCTTTTTGGATATATTTGAGTTTAGACATGTTTAGAAATGTATAGCATGCATTGCAATTAAGGTTTTGGTATATATATACATACATAGAGACAATGATATATTGCATGCATCTCATTTCACATTTTCTCATTTTAGTGCCATTTCGTTTCATGAGTTGATAAAGGTTAAAAAAGGGCTTATTACATCCATGCAGTCACTTTTAACCATGAAATAATCCATCCATGATTAACCATGATATCCGACGAATATATATCTAGCACTATCCAATTTGTGCGACATTCAACAAAATTAGCTAAACTATCAAGGATACAATTTGTGATGTTTGGAGACAGTTTTAGCCAATCAATTTCAAGTTGTGTATACTAAATGCGAAGGACATGGAGATGGACACATCCTTGGCCTGAACATGATTCTGCAAAATTCGTAATAGCATTCGTGCAAAAAAAGGAAATAAAATCATTCCTCTCAGTTTTATCCCATCTCATCTTGGATAATCATTTGGGGAACCTGTACACCTGCCATATCACTCCATGGACACGTAAAGCGTACTTTGAAAGGAGATAATCGCTATAACTTCAATAGCAATGTGTATACAAAAAAATTCAAAAAAAGTTTATATATTTATGAGTAAAGAGATGGCACTACAGGCTTATACTGATAAATATATGACAATACAAATTCACACCATGTAGTACCGTCTCTGCTACAGAAACAAACATTGAGAATGTATTTGCATGAATGAAAACTAATTCTAGATTGTTTACGGTATATGCATGTTTTCATGCATTTATTCACAGTTGTTAATTTTTCCACAAACTTTTGATATACAGGGTAGCCACCCAAAAAAACGAGGGAACCTTTTTCATAAATTCGAAACTTTTTGTTTTTTGATCAAAATGCAATTATTTAAAAATATATAGACAACGAAGATCACAAAGATTCGTATGTCAAAGAGTTAAGACGCCAAATTCTGGCCGTTTAATTGGGATGAACTCGATCAAACAGTATAACAGACTCGTCAATTGCCCAATGGCGCAAGCGCCTCCTAGCATGTGTTGCATCGAATGAATGACACTTTCAGTACAAATTGAAATAGTTGTTTTGTTCGTACGTTTGTTGACTATATTTGCGCAAAATTTGGATTTACTATAATTAAAAAAAATTACGACTTTATGAAAAAGAGTCCTCTTTTTTGTGCCAGCCCTGTAGAGCAAATCTCTCCAGTTTTAGTACGGAATATTACGATGTAACAAGGTGTTAATATTCAGAAAGTTATTACATAACTTAATTATTACAAATCAGTAAATTAGGATGTAATTATTTTCACATTTAACAATTTCAAATTGAATTCCAGAAAGAGATATAATTTCAAAGCTCAAGCTTGTGTTTGTGGCGTGACAAAGGAAGGAGGAGATCCATCAAATGCCCAATATACTACAGACAGTGTTATATAGCCGCAGAATGTTTCCATGTGGTCAGGTATGTATACACAGCAGAGCAGTGATGGGGATAGTGCAACCTTACCCCCTCACCCATCCCCTATATCTCCTAACCAGCACTCGACTATTCCCGCAAATGGCTCCTAATCCCGCACACTCTCCCGGTAGCCATGAATAATGCATGTGCGGGGGTGGGGGAGGGGAGTGATGACGTTTTTCTTTCCCATAATGCCGGTAATAACCCCGCCTCCGGTGTATCCGTCACGCATTAAGCACCCCATTCTCACGCACCAAAAGAGCTCCTGTACTCATTTTCAATTCCCTTTGTAAGGCGAGCCAATGATAGCTATAATACACCACACGAATAAGGGGGGGTTCCGAGGGGGGGGGGATGAAGGGTGCCGGGCGTGGTTCCAATAGAGCACCTTTCCCGGCCGATCCAATGGCCGATTCGGACGGCGAATGGCTGATATCCTTTCGGCCAATTACTGGCGAACACAAGGGCGTAGTTGTCTAATTTACTGTCTTCAAATTACATTCAATGCTATATGCAAAACAAGTGCCGCATGAGAATTATTTCCTTTGTTGCCATTTAAATCAACCCCCCCTTTTCCACACCTGTCTAGCATACGTCGACGGCTAATTACGGCGTTTTCCTCAATTATTTTTTTTTTATTTAACCAAAACCTGGCATGCAATTCGAATGCAATCGTATATGTATGTTTTCATTTTTTCTTACCTGCGTTTGAAGGGCCGTGCTGTTGCTGACATAGGGATCCCCCAGGTTCGGATAACCGAGGTTCCCCCTGGTGTCCGTGCCGGACATTGTTTGGTGGTGCAGAGGCATACACGTGGTCGAAGGCGCTTGGGAGTGATGAATGTTGGGAGGTTCTGTGGACAAAATGCGAGACAAAACAATGAGAAAATTGCATGTGTATATTCATCGGAGATCGATGAAAGTGCCTTGTTATGGCGAACATATTTCAAAAATTAATACCCAATTTTAGGAGAAATATTGTATACATATTTGGGGCCATTCAAAAAGGACGTCCTCAAGAGGGGTTTGGGGATCTGCTGGCATGTGGACGGGGGAGGGAGGGATAGTCATTATGGACGTCCACTAATAATGGTATTATTTCAGTTTTTGGATTTTTTGTTAAATTAAGTTTTAAACGTCAGTGAAAGGGAAATTGAACACCAGAAGAAATGTGTCCCCAGTCCCAAATGTGCTTTAATTTTAAAACCTCGGAAAAGTAGGGAATTATGCCTATAAGTTTGTGTTAAACACCAATTTTATGCTGGAATTTCCCTTAGAAATCAGGGAATTTCGGTTAATAAGAAAAATCTGGAAAAATGTCGTGGAATTATTAGCGAGATGGGTGTTTGGAAATTTATAGGATGGGTCTTTGTTATATGTTCCAACACATTTTCTGGACACCCTGCCTGAAAAAAAATTTAAGGAGATCCTTGAGGGAGGGTGGGGGGTCTGGGCTAAAATGGACACCAATTTTTGAAGAAATTTTGGGGTCGTCCTTTTTGAATGGCCTCTATATGAACCCAACGCGATCTGCAGTAACTAAATCGTCATTTAAACCCACCTTGAGGGCTGGACGTGTACGTCGATTCTGGGATTAAATAAGGGCTGCTTGTGGGATAACCCATAGGTAGGCTCAGTGGACTGAATCCGTTCATTTGGCTGCTGCCCATTTGTTTTCGCCATCGGGCACGACGATTGCTGAACCAAACCTAAAATATAACAAAAAAACATTTGTTTTCAGAGGGAAAAGGGAATACATAATAATGAAAATATATGTAATGCTGGGATAAATTAATACTGAACAGCCATAGGGGGAAATTGAATTTAACATAGTATTTCATTAAGGCGCCCTTATAGTTATAGGACACAGGTTAATCAAGGTTGTATATAGTGTAGCACGGATATTTTCATGGTTTAATTTAAAACAGTAGGCTATATGTGAAGGCTATATAATGCCTTAATTAGAAATAAAATGTTAATAGCGTGACCATTTTATATAACGAGTTTCTTTAGCACATCACGAGGACCGCCCATGCAAGCTTCACCTCCTCACTTTAAAATGATTTTTCATACTTTTTTTTTCATCAAAGAAAGACAATTTTTCCATATCAATTAGCGTCTCATAATTGCAATGAGAATATTATATGAGAATATAAAGTCCTTTATTATTTTTTAGAACAACTTGTTGGGCTCTTTAGAATTTCAAATTATTTTTTTAGAACAACCTTGCATGACCATACAAAAATGTAGCAAGAAGGCAGACAAACAGATTGGTACACATCAACATGCCCTTTGTTGATATAGTAATTTTAACTAATTAAGTTGGAACCTGTGCATGTTATAGTACACATATCGAATTTATAGAATATTATTTTTATATTATTTCCTTTTTTTAACCAATCAATAGATAGTGGTAACATGTATGTACCTGCACCCTGGCTTCTGTCAGTTTGGTCCTCTGTGCCAATTCTTCCCTAGTGTAAATGTCTGGATACTGCGTCCTTTCAAAGGCCTTTTCTAATTCATCTAATTGAGCAGCTGTGAAGGTGGTGCGACTTCTTCTCTGTTTCCTCTTTAAGGAGATTCCGGGTTCAGATTCACAATCCGAAACATCGCTTTCCTTACCTAAAAATAAACAAGTTCAACGAATTTAGAATAACGCTCTCAATGGACCGCACGCACAACTTATATGTATAGTTCATAAATCTACAACATTGGACTAACATGCATGCAGTTATATACTTGTATTTCTCTACATATTTTTGCATGGGTTCCATATACTCTTGTGTTACATCATAAAACATTGAACTTTATATCCAAATCTCATCAATGAATGAACCTATATATGGAATATGTTGTATAGCTTCCGTCCAATCAGAAATCCGAAATTGCAATTTAAAGTATTCTCAAGCAAGACAAATGGGTGCCATATACGCTTTCCCGCCCAGAAGCCCCTTACTTAAAAAATGAAGAAAAAGAAGCTGGGGAAATGTATCTAGTATATGGCGCAAACACGCACATGGTCATAAATTTCCGATTTATGAAAGAAAGTAGCCATTTCGTGTTGGCAAGATGTGAGGTGCTTCCAGAAGTACGCGAGGATTTGGGTTTCGTGGTTAAGTGGTGGAACCAAGCAGCAACGAGGTGGGTCCACAAGGGGGCTCTCGAATCGAAACAAAGGTTCGGCTTGTTAGGCAAATTATTGGACCTCCATGAAAATAAAAAATGACATTCAAACTATATATACATGCAGGAAAAAAAACACCACTCAAATGTTTGCAATATGCCTACGCAAATCGAGAAACCACACGCATATACGAGTAGGACTTATACCTCCTGTGATGAAGTATTTCGTATTCCAATGGGCGCCCTCTAGCGTGACCCATGTCCACAAACTATTCATCAAACGTTGCACCATGGAAGTGCCAATTGAAAAACACATGTCAGTTCCAGCAGAATAAACACCCTTTATCGTGAACTTAAGAATGAACCCTGTTGATGGAATCTTGCTGAAGTTTATATAATGTAACACAGGTTTGCATACAGAAATGTCTCATATGTGTGAATGTTAAATGCATGCTATAAAGCTTGGATAGAAAAAACATACATGCATGTCCATATACGTGCATATGCGCATAAAATACTCATTCTAATGTGGCTAGACCTGAAATTGGGCATATATAGTCATACTTGCTAAAGTTTGGCCTTGTGAGTTCAACTTGACTATACATATACCGTAAGCTCAGCAAGTCTGGCTTATGGTCCATACATGGAAACTCGACATCTAAGAATATAGTCCATATATGGTCATTCAAAAGCTTGATATGACCATTCAATGGAAATAATAACAGTTGATTCATACATGCAATTCCCCATAATGACTACATATAAGATCAATTAAAGGATAAATAGGGTCCATACATGCATGTTTATTTATGGCCCACAAGTCCATACATGGTCGTGTATAATTTTTCCACTAAAAGTCTAAAAACACTGCCATTTTCCATTTTTACATGATCTAAGGAACCATTTCTTGACTTTCTTATATTCACTGTAGAAATAAAGTTTTATATGCATTTTATTCTATATTTTATCCTATTTCTGATTAAAGTTCATGAATTTACCATGCACAGCAATGAAAATTTCCCTTTTATGTCATTGGAATGATAGTTAGGATTAGGTATAGTATATGGAAAATTCCTATATGGTGGGCATCATGCACATTCAGAATAATGCCATGGTCCAAATGCACAAAGAATTTTTTTAAATAAGAAGGAAAAGTGTCAAACGTATAGTTACTCGCTTGTTATATGCTTGTGTTTTCATTTACAAAAACTACGAATGGGCACTGCCATTTCAATGCCTAAACGAAGGGCGTTCTGAAGTGTCAACCTAAATTAACAAATTGATTTTAAAGCAGCCGGTGGAACCCGAGCTGACCAAAACATGTTCAACGGGAAACAAAAGTGGGTATAAATGCATGAAGTGGACAAATAGGGTGCCCTTATGTCAATTTTTAAATTGAAAAACATCATGCTTGGCCGCCTCAGCATATGGCAATTGTAGAGCAGATTACACGACTATCACTTGCAAGATGCCTGAATATAGCTAGAATTTCATCCACGTTAAATTGGATTTCAGCTAAAAATTCATTTTTGTTGACTTGGATTTTAGTTAGGATTTCAACCAGGTTAAATTGGGATAGCTATATCCAATCGATGAATAAAGCAGAGGACATGCAAATGATTCAAAAGAGATGTACAAGACGCATGCATATAGGGCATCTATACCGCATACAGTGTCAAATTTGTGACACATTCTTGTGTGTATATACAACATGCCAATGTTTCCTATATCCCCAGTAACCAAAACTTGTTTGGTCAGCAATGTTGGGAAAACATTGCTTTGCCAATGTAAATTAAATGCATTGGGACAATGCAGAAATGTCTCGCTGGGCCAATGGTTAAATGACTAATTGGGTCAATGTTGGAAAACAATGCTTTGCCAATGTAAATGTATATATATATATAACGTTTAATGCCAACAGAAAACCTATACGATTGGCAACTGCGCCATTTTCCAACTTTGGGCTAACTTTGGCTGCCAACTGCCAACGATTCGTTAATGTTGCCAAAATTCAACGTTTGTGCCAACGTTGTGTGTTACTTGGGATATATATATATATATAGTATTCCATTTTATATGCCCTCACTGTCTATATAAGCATTAATTTTGTCAAAACTAAAATTAACTTTTGCAACTTATACTGTCTTTTCATTCTGATTGATTATTATAACTATTTAAGTCTGTTTAAAAATGATAATAGAAATATGATATATTGTTACAAAAATATAGCAGATAGATAATTAGTGATTCACGGTCTATTTTTACTAGCAATTCTTATCAGTGGATATTGTTTTCTTTTCTTCAGCATTATATTAATTGGACATATATGATGATGCTCAAATTTGAATGGATATATGCAGTACCATTTATAAGATAGTTATCCCATTTTAATGTTTTTGTGGACATATTTTTTTGGATATACAAACTGGCAAAACAATGTTTTTCGTCGTGAAACACAAAGTGTGCAGCTATAATTTCAGCGCATAATTGTAATTCAATTCAGCAAGTGGAGAAAATGTCAATCTTAAAACATTCTTCATTATATACGACTTTAAATGTGTGCTGTCATCATGCATGGTTTCATTATACCAAGAAAAAACTGGATGACAAAAGCAAGACATGTCGATTCAAGGAAAATAAAATTGGTAACAAACGAAGAAGAAGTATAGAAAAAATATATAGTAGAAATCAGCATGAGAACAGGATAACAAAATCAAAAACAGAAGACTGACATTCATTTTTTTATGAGAAATAAGGGACAAAAAGTGGTTATCACTTGCAGGTGCACAACTTGAAATTTTGTGAGGTCTGAATTGCGCAGTCATCATATAGAAATTGCTTATAAATCGCATCTGGACAATTTTATAATTAACGCCACCAGTATATATAGTGCATAAATCTACTTCAATAGCATGTCTACCTTTGTCAATATGCATGCATTTCTTAAAATTAACAACCATCATCAATTTTTTAATCATGTATAGTACCATTTTAGAAGAGCATAAGGGCCATTCAAAAAGGACGTCCTCAAGAGGGGGTAGGATAGGCCTGCTGACATGTGAACACCATGTGCCCAGGGAGGGGATGATAACTAAATCCATTATGGACGTCCACCAACAATGTTATTTTTTCAGTTATTGAAATTCTCTGTATGAGTTTTAAAGGTCAGTGAAAGTATCGAGACTGTGCATGTGTATACATGTTGTAAACAATGAATAAACTTCTTCAGCCAGGATATAACGCCTACCCCCGTGCAATGCGTGTGCCATCAGCCCTAGGGCCCCTATTTCATGGGTGTGAGGAGTAAAAAGATCACGTTTCCAGATAAGCCGATTAAGTCAACCAGATTACAGGTGTAATCTCGCTAATAACTGAAGATTAGTAGCCAGGAAAAGCCCGCAGCCCTCTTCGGCCAGCCTGCCACCTTCTCGTATACACATTGTGCATTCCTCTCGTATGTTTATGGGGAAATAACCTAAAATAAACGTACGTTTCAGGAGGAATCCGAAAAATGCACAGGGTTAAATTGCCGTGGCCTATTTTAATACCCACTCGTTAATCGATCAATTACACGAGTGAATTGGAAACCATCGCACCAGCGCGGCGGCTTGAAAAAGCCATTATTTTAAATTTGCCAACACAATTTTCCTCGCGATGCCCATGCATGTATAACGTAATAAATGATAATACGAAAAACTGCAATAACCTGTTTTGTTGAAATTATCGATTACTCCGCGTTTTCAGTCGAAAATCGAGCATTGATAAGGAGATTTTTACATCATGCATGTTCGAGCATGGTTTCGAATATTGTATAATTCTGCTGTAACATCTGTATAATTTTAAAATTCTGAAAAAGTTCACATATGAAAAGTATTGGTCATGTTTGCCCCACATATTTCCAGATGTTAACATTGTGATGTTACAAAGTGTTACTTGTAAATTATTTTTGTATTAAAGGGAAATTGCAAAAAAAAAAAAAAAAAAAAAAAAATTCAGTATACTGCGTTATTTGCATAGTTGTAGTAGATTACATTAATGTATGCTGATCACTGATTATAAAAGCAATTAAATTGTGGATAGTACAACCACTATTATTGCATCTTTGTAACATTATGCAATTATGTTTCAATATTAATATAATCGAGTCAATTGTGTATAACAATGCAGATAGAAATTTCACCATGCAAAGATGCATGTAAGACCAAAAAAGCAATTCCTATATACATGTAAAATTTAGGAACGAATCCTTTCATCATCTCATTCCATACACAGCACACAAAATACTAAAAAAAATTAGCATGAAAAAAAGGCGGGCATACAAACAGTGAAGAGAACATTTTCCTAAAACAATGACTCAGCTTATCTTAAGGTGTAATGTCCAAAAAAACAACAAAAACACTAAATACTTTTTCGCCGAAATGGCTTACATCCGATTTCTTTCAGATTTAAAAGTATATCGGGCTCACAAAAAAGTGCATGATGACGTCTGGTTGGATGATTTTTTTCTAAATAAATTTAGTTATTATTCAACAGCTGCTCTTTCTTATGGATAAAATGTAACGTTGATGACACGCAATGATGCTCCACACATTTTCATTCGCAGTGAGGCATGTACACATGCCTCATATATCCGTCAAAATGAACAATAACTCTGTCATTTCTGAACTCACCGATTGGTTCATCAATTGAAAAATATATTGACTGACAAGCCAAAGTCAATCAGGGAAGAGAAAAATGTGCTATGTGTATACCAATGCAGGGTCCTTCAAATAAGGTACTATCAATTCAAAACAGTTCAGAGTCATGTTGTATAAAAACGCCCTGTTATATTGTCACAAGTACCCACTGTACTTTTTAGCATTTCATAACAATCATTTTCTTGGAAAATCGTGTAATTTCCAAGTATGAACTTTTAGATTTTCAAAAAACCCTGCAGGTTTTGTTACTTTTACACATTTGACTTGCAGTACACATGGAATTATCTTCTATCATAGCAGAATGTATAACTGTATACAGGTAATCTTCGACTTACGACCACAATATGTTCCGACCGGTCGTATATATAAGTCGACTTGGACATAAACATGTACATTTTTTATTTTGGTATATTATGTATATTCTTATACTGTTTTCTATAAATTATTTTTATAATCTCTTCATACACATCCACAACCATTTTCATTGTTAACAACTGCTTGCAAATAATATGCAACGGCTGGCAAAGGGAAAAAATCCCTTTGGCAATTCCGCAAAAAAAAATCATATGTTGTGAATTATTCGATGGATACATTATGTTGAAGTCCCTCAAAAGTTCAAAACACAGGTTTTGGAGAACATTGTATACATGTAAACGTTATATTCGATCAACGTAGGAGGTATACAGTATACATCTGAGAGGAATTCGATCACTATATACTCGCACCTGAACCACCGTGAGAATTTTGGGAAACGTAAAAGCCCGAGCTGAATCATCGCTTCCTGGGAATCGTTTTCGGATTTTCGTGCAGGACCGTGGGGGGGGAGGGGGGGGATCAGGCGAACCAATTTCAATTGTCACCTCGTGATGGCGTTGTTGCCTCCTTTTTTTTCTTTTTCGTTGCAACTCCGCCTTCGCCGCATCTCCACGAGGTTGTTAAAACTATTGTAAATTTTGGATTTCTTGACAGCGCCCGTCTGTATATTTATTAGCAATGATGAGGGTCCTTTTATGACGCCATTTACAATTGCGCGGTAATTAGGCTTTGGGCGCTGCATGCGGATGAGATATATAGGTTCGGTGAAATGGGGGGAAACACTTCAAAGTTTTGGGGCATTTTGCTTTTAGGGGCCACGACGGAAACGTAAATTTCAACGGCAAAAGAGAGCTGCATGACATCGGGGCCATTTTTGTCTATGGGCACACTGAAAGGATTCCTGCCCTTCCCTTTCGAGAAGCCGTTATAAATGAGTCCATATATTTTGTTTGTATGCACTTAACCAGAATGACCACCAACGTAATTACCTATAACTCTGATGTTCCGTTAATTGAAACTTAAAGGTGGTCATAAAGCAACTATACCTGCCAAGATAAAAACTTTGATAAAGTATCCATAGTTCTGACAAGTCCATTTGCAAAGTTATGCTATAATTTGTGTAAGTCAAAAATGTGCATATACACAAACATTTCAAAATATTGCAGATGTTTATACTTGCATATTGTTAAATTAAACACAAGTATATACTCTTCAGGTTGTAAAATGTAGGAATTTAAGAATAGTATACCAGTGATAGCTGAAAATTTCAAGACGTAAAGCCATAGGTTCTAAATCGCAAATGCAATTATGCTACAAGATGCTTGTATATAAAATTCTATTAACTTGTTAAAGCATGCGTTTGCTTGGAAATCTGTTAATCAAAATTTTGACCATAGTTGACTTGTCAGTTTGGCTAAGGTCAGTTACTTCGTATTTTAAGAATCAGGAAACAAAACAGTGGAAGGACAAAAACCGTTTTTGGGAGGAGGGTGGACTAGGACGAGCATGGAAAGGAACATCGTGAGCGGTCCAAAAAACGAGGACAATGGGGTGACAAACAAAAATGGAGATCTTAAAAAGAGGCCAACTCTGGTTTTCACCGCCTTTTAAGCCCTATATAGCCGTGCCGAATGGATGAATGAAGTCCTACAGAGAGGCGAACAAAAGGTCCTAAGTAGTGTCTAGCACAACAGCCTAGCTAGAGCAGCGATGGGCCAAGGGGGGGACAATGGTCGAAAGAAAGGGGGCACAATGGAGATGGGCCGTGAAAGAGGGGGCCCCTTCTCGTCCCCCCACCAACGACGATGCCATAACCCAAGGCTCACCAGTTTCATTGCCTGCAATGGGCAATCGCTTCACAAATGGAGTCAGCAGTCGCCTTTGATGATCATCATCATCATCATCATAGTCATCAGCAGCGTGCACCTCCAATGATCATCAAATGAACGAAGAAAAGAGCCATTGAGCTTAGGGGCAAAAAGGAACATCGCGGCTTTTACACGACACCCTGCTGGTTGCCCTAGCGGCGGGGGGTGCGACACTAAAGACGGGAATGTGGTCCTTGCTGACGAAAAATTCACCATGAGTGGAAATGCAATTGCCTGGAAAATGGCATCGCGACACAAGAGGGGGTGAACTCTTGAGTGAATGGAGGGTGTATTTAGATAGAATAAGAAAAAAAATATCGGGAGGGAGGCGATATGGGGATCGGTGTCAAAGGGCAGTTAGAAGGACAAAACGGAAGCCTTCAATTTGGCCAACATGCCAAACAACTCAAATTTGCAAGCATGCGCGTGCTACCCAGATCTCATGACATCGGATATATACTATGAATATAGCCAGTTTCACAATGGTGAACTACTCAATTTATAGAAAAAGTAAAAATGAAAATTATTATAAAGCTATCAGATGTCGTTTCGGGTATGTAATGGTGTTATGGAGGTGTACCATCTTTTTTTGCCAGGTTGTCACATACCTTATAATTGATTACCAGAGTTAATTTTTATCTAACCTATAACCAAAATGTATTGCATTTTATCAATTTTAAAGTTTTAATGTTACATAAAGGGAAGAAAAACCCAATTAAATTTTTTGTAGAAACTTACTTGTATTTATGGAACATTATTTTCAGAACAAAAATGTAAACAATACCTTTTGAAACTTTTTTTTAAAAGTATATATGGGTTTTTTTTAATTATTATTTTATAAAATTACGACACGTATGTATGTATTTTATATTACACAAGTGGCTAAGTATAATAAGGGTTCTTGCATTAATTGGGGTTCTATTGCAATATCAAAGAGTGACAATGATACAACAGGAATTAAGTGAATTTGCTCTCCAGAAACACAACGCGATGAGATAAAAAATAATATTTTTATATATATAGTGTATTTATATGTATATTGCATAAATACACAGTCAGAAAAGCACACGTCAACAAATTGATAAAATTTATAATGTTGGAATCATGAATGTGATGTTTGGCCACCTGGTGGCCAAAAAAGTCTAGTTTGAACTTTGTTCGAGCTTTGTTGTACTATATATAACTGAATATTTCATGCGGAATACAATTATTCTGATGAGTTCGTCTTAATTTTGTTCGGCATTCGGGGTGACACAAATCCCACCTGTTGGTGTTTGGTTCATCTTTTGCCCACCAGGTTATCGGAGCCCCCCACCCCCCAAACACCCCACCCTCCCTCACACCCATATAGCGCTCCGCGTGCTGTGCACGTGGCCACGCATGCTTATTAAGCCTCCGGGACACGTGAGCGGCCATACGTGATGGCACATTGCTAAATAAAGGAGGAATCGGGCCTTATGCCTGTCGACAACCTTTGACCCTCCATCGCTAGGGGTGATATATTTGAATTTTCACCCGCGGGTCTATCTGATATTTCAGTCAACCCGCTTCACCTGCAGAGAATGTCCTAAATACGTATACATTGATAAATGGATGGCAGTATACCCTGTATATATCTATATATATAACTTGCAATGTTAAGAAAATACGCTCCGAATCGATACCAATAAGTATTAGATATAGGGTGATAGAATTTATCTTCAGGGCACCTGCATACACCATATCATCGCGAAACGGTGTATATATAAAAAAAAAACGAAAACTTAAATACAAAATGAAATTATTGTTATCAAATTTGACATGACCGCGAGCAATAGGCAAGCAAATTCATGACAACTTCAAAGTAAAAGTTCTAGAGCTAAACAAAAAACTTGAAGAAAAAAAAAATGGGACGCATGTCTATGAACAAATTTTTAAATGTGTAATTTTACATTTTGTTGTTGGAATTGCACGCACACTGTCATGAATTGCGTATATACTTTGAAGAGGGTGGAGATGAACAGGATAAACAGATTTAACATACTTTTGTAAAATAATCTACAGAGTTGATAAACACCTGTTATTATATATATATATATATATATATATGTAGCGTCCATGCTACATGTACAATAAGAATATAAACTGCTGGTATACATTATATATATATATATATATATAATGTATATAAAACCTATATTCAAATAAAGCATATATAAAACCTTTATATACTGTGCATGAGAGCAGTTTATATTCTTATTGTATATGTTCATATTGAAGTATACTTGCTCAATTCAGCATAATTATAAGATCAAAATACTCGTAATAATGAATGGACGTTCAAAAATTCTTTCAAGATGTCCATGTTAAGGGGACCATTCAAAAAGGACGTCTTTAAAAGGGGGTATAGGAAAAGGGTGTTGCTGGCATGTGGACAGGATGGAAACCATTATGGACGTAAATGCACTAATGACGCTATTTTTGAGCTTTTGGTTTTTCTGTTTAATTGAATTTTGAAGGTCAGTGAAAGGGAAAGTTACACCAGCAGAAATGTGTCCCCAGTCTCAAATGTACTTGAATTTTTAAAACCTTGGGAAAGTAGGGAATTATACCTGAATTTGTGTTAAACACAAATTTTATGCTGGAATTTCCCTTCGAGGTCAGGAATTTCCGTTAATCATAAAAATGTGGAATTGGCAGCGAGAAGGGTGCTTGGAAATTAATAGGATGGGCCTTTGTAAGATTCATCTATATATGGGACGTCTAATGAGGGGGGGTCTGGGCTAAAATAAACATCATGGCCCATATGAGACAATATAGGCAGTATATTGTTCAACCTTTTTCGACTCACACAGTCAGACTGACGAGGCCCACAGAATAAGGAACCAAACTCGTCACGGCATAACGAGAGATTTTCTCTCATTTTTTTCAAATAAATATTGAAATATCACAATTTGCTTAAAATCAACTGTGTTATGCTGCATGAACATTTCTAATGTTTTCAATTTACAATTAGTACATGAACAGAAGGTAAATTTGTACCCCCCTACAAACTTCCGGGGCACACCTGTAGACTTTCCACGGCACACTATATTTATTTAATTACATAAAAATTTATATAGTGAGAAGACCGGTCCAAAAGCACTGTATAATATGGGATCTTTATTCCATTCAATTTTTTTGCAGAAATCTAACATGCGCGTTGCGTCCGAACGTATATCAAAGTCCAGCAACACCCTATCCATGCAAACAAATCAACGTCAACGCCAACACTAGCTGACCGAATAAAAGCGGTCTAATTAAATTAATTAAAGCTTGCAACATGATATATATTTGGCTCGATTTGCTGCAAGCTTCTCTTTAACAACTGGAACAACAACAACAGAACTCCGGGGGTAATTTATATTTCATCCAGGATGAATAATGTTCATGGATTACGTGTGAATGGCAACGAAGGCAGGGGGACAAAATCATACACACCTATACAAGTTCGTAAAGTGCATTAAATTGCATGCATACATGCTCCATCTATACACAGACTTTGCTTATTCAAAAGTTTTATAGAAAACTCGACATGCACGCTTTTTAAACAGTTTTTTTTTCTGTTATTTTTTCCACCCATAAGCATGGAATTTTCTTTTTGCATTTTGTCAGCTTTTTATTTCCATTTTCCCCATCTCATTTCAATGAGAAAATAATAATCTCGCCAAATTATAATTTCATTCTGAGGAATTTAAGGCCATTTTTAACTCTTATATTGTGCACGTATATGCTTTATAATTTGCAGTAGTTTGGAGCAAAAAATCCCCGTTGAGAAGCATGCATACATTATCACGCCTATAGGCAACTAGAACATGCCTTCGTTAAAACTGCAGTGGCGCTGCATGAATGTACAATAAGGAATATTTTAATGAGAGGTTATATAGTTCATAGATCCGTGCAGATATATAAGACGGTGTGCATTTACACACGTCAGTTACTTGTCTATTCCGTCTTATAGTTCAGCGAAATCTCTTGTTTCCGTGAAGAATTCTTATATTAGAATTCTGTTAATCAATTAAGGCCGTATATATGAAATCACATTTTGAAGGGAGATATCTATATCGATCCAGAATTTTATGGTGGACAATTTTGGCCAAATATTTAGGATTACCTAAGAAAAATCGGACTTTTAATGGAAAAAAATCGTACATTTACTGCAAATAATTGTATTTTTACCTTGAAAATCGCACTTTTACTTTTACTTACACTTTTACCTAAGAAAACTCGATTTTTAAAGCAGAAAAATTACATTTTTAAAACAAAAAAGGTACTTTTTTTACTTGCGTACTTTTTAAGAAAAATTGCAATTGTATCACAAATAAAATTCAGTCTTATGTTCGTTTCTGAGTTTGGGAACAATGAAGAATTTGCGACATTTAAGAAAAAAAAGTAGAATTCCTCTCTTATACGTAATTTGCCGATTCGACATGAAATTTGTAAAATTTCTTGAATTTCGGGGGGGAAGGGAGGGGATTTATCCCCAAGATCCCCCTCCCCATATACACGACCTTGCTGTTAATGCATTTACACAAATACAATTTTCACCAATTTTGCCACTCATGAACGGAGAGACAGAATGGACAAGTACAATTGTAACTGGCAGTGGGGGTGGGGGTGCTGCGAGTAACGCTGCGGAGTAATGCTGTGAAGCACACCAGTCGCGACTGCGAGAGCGACAGTGCCAGCTCTCGCTTGCAGCTTCCTATCTGCGCATGCGCACAACAGTGAATCACCGCGCCGCTGGAACTCAGAAGCGCACAGTTGCATACAACTTTTTTAAAAATCGTTTTTCAATAATTGTGGGATTGCTAAAGAGTTAATTAAATAAATTAAAGAATATATTTAGAATAAATTCAATTAGAAAGAATTAAAGAAAAAAGACTATAATAAATGTTATCGATGATATCCAGTGATTGGGGGTGCTGCAGTTCCACAGTCTCTATCGACTAGCCGCCACTCGTAACTGGTGTGTAAATGAACCTAAAGTTGTTATTTTATACAAAATAGTCATACACGTGAAATTTGAAATTTAGCTCAAGGATGATATAAACTCGTTTTTAATTTTTTTTAAAAGTAAGATAAATATGCTATCCTAAGGAGCATAACATTACTCCATATGCCTTTTTTACTTTTACACTCTTGTTTTAAACAGTTGCAGAATTGTGATGAGTTGAAAAACACCGTTATTGAGCCTTATTGGGTCATTTTCAATAAAAAATGCATGCGAGTACTCAATCATTTATTCTTACCTTCTTTCTTATCACTAAGGATTCCATCAATACTGTGTCTATTTCCCGTTTTATCATCCCTTCTGTCGCAGTCATCTTCTGAATCGCCTCTAGACCTTCCCCTAAGGACTCTACTTATAGAGGACACAGATGGCGCTGTACTACGATCACAGATACCTTCCTAAAAACAAAAATTAACTACCAATTAGTCCACCAATTAAAAAAGATTGAGATTATCTAGTCTCGAAATTTGAATTTCTGAACACAGGGTGTCCCATAACTTTTGAAGCATGTTCATAAATTATGGCCCATGACTATATATACTGAGGATATGTTACGTTAATGAAAAACTAATAAATCAACAAAAACAGTTTTCAGTGTTACATAGTATGAGACATCCTGTTATATCCCACTGTGATAGCATAGTTTCCAGAAATATAAAAATCAAATAGACAATGAATGAAACAACAATAAAAAAAATAGGATCCTTACTGTCTGATTTGGGAAATGTCCAAAAAAGGTGGCAATGAGTGACATCGGATATTGAATGGATGGGCGCGAACCGGAAACAAGAACAAAAAAAAGAATAGCGAATTGGAGAAAATTGCGTAAATATATGTTACATGCAAAATGATAAATTACACGAGAACAAAAATCAATACATCGAAACGGGAAATAAATTCTCAGAATGAATTGCTAATTGAATTTACTAAAAAAAATGTATCAGCGAATGATTGATAAAATGAAATAAATCGATAATTTAAGACTCCCCATTTAAATAAAGGCAAACAATCTAGGAAAGTATATATTTAGGGACACCCTGTATGTGAAAGAATTTGACTCGAAGGACAGCTAATATACCTGAGAAATTTAACTATACAGGCACACGTTTTCCAATTCAAAAGTCTTACCTTTATTAATCTGTCCCTTATTTCCCAGCTGAAAATTCCCGGATTTTCTTTTTTGTATTCTTCGATTTTCTTTTCCACTTCTGGGGTTGCTACCCTGGGTTTACTCCCTCCAATTACCCCGGGCCTAATACTGCCAGTTTCCTTTAATTAGAAGAGAAAAAAATGGACAAATCAATGACAAACTTAACTAGCATTGAATTACAACGTTCAATGATCTAGATAAACGAAAACTACACCAAAACACCAACAGAACCCTAACTTGCAAAATCTTATATTCCCATTGTCATATGATCGTTCAAATTTACATTTTAGCTGTAAATGTATATATATTGCTATACAAATACTCTTCGCAGTCAATATAGCTGGAATGGTTATATTAAATGCACAGGAGGGCTCAAAATAATGGACCCACTTGTTACATCAGATTTAACAGTATAACAGTGTTTTTCAATCTTTTCTCCCCGCACATAAAATAGTGCATTTTTGGAACGAAAAAAATAAAAATTATGTTTTAGTTTGAACGAAAAGGACAAAAAAGTAAAATTTCCACCATTTTGCAAATCTTAACAATGCACTCTAGGTATATGTATAGCTTACTTTAAATTAAATTTCATGCGGTTAAGACCAAAAACTTGTTACATTGGATATCAGCTAGGATTTCATCCATATTAAATTGGATTTTAGCTAAAAATGTATTCGTGTTGAATATATGAATGCATATATGTGTATAAAAGAGTGTTAAATAGTTGAAAATTTGACCATCGAGGGTTGCATAAATAAAGGTGGCCCTGGATATATTCCCACGATATAAGAAGAATTGTAACAAATGCACTTTCAATGCAAATACCATGACAACACATTTTTAAATATATAGCATAAAACCATAAATCTATCAAGTGACTAGATTTGAACATTTTTCATAGATCCTATATATATAAGATGAAGTAAATCAATTTTCATAATCGCACATTTTTTACTATAGTATACCACCATAAATGTATCAAGTGAAATATTTTGAAACTTTTTCATAAATCAAATAAGATAAATTTTGAAACATTCCGTATAAATGTATACATGTAGTATATATCTAATACGCATTCAAATTTACAAAACCTATATACAGTGCATTGCATATACGTTTTGTAATAGTGTAAATTAATTTTTGTTCCCCTATAACCAAGAAAAACAAGGTTATTTTATAATGAAGGGTGAGGAGTGAGGAAGAGGAGGTGGGAGGGAATAAGTTGAAGTAAAGGGCAGAAGCACCTTGCGCGTAATTAATTAAAACCACTTTGCACTCTTGCGTATACAAAGACAATATTGCGGCTTGCGGTTGAGCAAGGGGGGAATAAGATAATAAAAAAAAGTGGGATGATACGGTAAAACATGAAGCAAAACACGATAATGACCGTCATAAGCAACACGTTATAGCAACCCTTAGTCCTTTTTGAAATTAACTTTTTAATTAAGTCCGCTATGTTTACGATAGCGTTTAAGCATAATATTTATATTTTAAATTTACGTTAAAAGTTGCACCGTTTATTGTGTTTATTTTAAAAGGAAAGAAAGAATTAAATGAGTGTGCTTTGCAAACATACATATATATAAAATTGAATAAATGGATTGTTATAAAAAAAGCAACGTGCCTTGCTTATGTGCATGCGCAGAGCTAATTTATTTACAATGAAATTGGTTAAGGGAATTAGTGTATGGGCTATAGTACAATAACTTTCGAATTTATATAGGTGTCATTGTTAAAGCGTTGGAAAGTTATGTAAAAAAATTAAACTTTTCACTATAAAGCATATAATGCAAAGTTAAACAAACATTGTCCCTTGCACCATGCAAAGATAATTTGCAATATAAACAAATATTGAAAACCTGTTATGTCAATGAACAGAAAATGAAAAGCTTATGTGTACTGCATGATTCATTCGGATTTGATTTAAAGTACACAATACTGGTATAATTTAATATTTGTACAACATGTGCACAAGTTCATATATAGCTTACATTGGGTATACATATTTACCTTTAAAAATCAATGAAACAGTTCAACCGTCAACATTATAAAACAAAAAATGTTTTCCCCATGCAATTTTGCATTTTTGTTTATATTTCCATATACAATAATGTTGTGTGTAGGACCTATACTGTACATAATATAGATATACTCCGTAAACAATTTGGGTATTTAATCATGAAACTGTATATCTATATAACCATATAAATAATCTTCTTTTAACCTACCTGATATCTATTGAGGATTTTGCTAACACATCCGTGCGACACCCTGAGTTGACGAGAAATGACACAAGGCCTAATCCCAGCGGCTGCCATTTCCACGATTTTTAATCGGATGTGATTCGGTAAGGGCCTGCCGTTGATGAACACACCACCCAACTGATTAACCCGACCTTGTCCTGAAAACACAAAATCAGTCACTTTTTAACATGAACTCTTATATAAGATTCAAAAAGTGTTTTAATTGATTCATTCAATATAATCAGATTCAAAACCATGCAGAGTTTGCGTATACGAAAACGCATACCCCTTTCTTTTTAGCGCAATGTTCCATATACAACAAGAATTTGCCGTCGTCACTGCAATTAAACAGTATAAGGGGAAACCCCCTCATAACTGCGACCATGCGACGGTTCGCTACAGCAATCATGCAGAAAATAACGGATGTTGTTGCAATATATAATTGATATACAATATATGGGTGGTAAGTCAAGATTCTCAATTTCCCCAAATGCATTTCTCAAATAATATGTTCTCGAGGTTAAAAAATAATGCAATATGGAAACTGTAAGTGCAACAAATACAGGAAATTTCATGTTAATCAAAATTAAAAAGTGTTCCATGATAAATTGCATATACAGATGCGACCCATTCACATGCATGATGGGCTGCATGAGGCACGCAAAGCGCAAACGTCACTTTACAACAAAAATTAAAGAGAATATAAGCATGCAATGTTATAAACTTGATAAACTTTATACTTTAAACGAATTTGTAAATATTTCCTTGGAGTTCAAAATATCAGAAAAATATATTATACAAGTATTGCCATATATCAGAATAATGTATACAATTTTATTATCGCCCACTTATATATTTTGGACCTCTCTTATACGAGCTAATTATTATATAAACTAAATTCAATGTACGTTCCATTAAAACTGATTACAAAGTATTTACTCTTATATGCATATAATTAGAATTGAATATGAAAGTTGTCATTTTTGTTAAGTGATGAGATGCTATATAGTTTGCATTTTCGGACAAAATGGTTGTCTTACTTAGAGAGCACTTTGAAATTTTCTCCTGCACTGCATGTATACACGCAGGTAGTCATTATCTTTTTAAACACAGTATTCTAAACGCCATTCAACTTTTCCGTTAACACGTATATGAATTTCAGTACAAGTTTTGGTCTTTTGTTATATAGTGAAATGAAACGCATATCAGAAGCCGCTGTCTCGGGCCCATCACTGTTGGACACTGGACAGGAATGTGCGCGTGCCGTGCTATTGACCAAAGGTCCGAATGCACGTCGAAGAGTAGCATTCATGTCAAAATGCCCCTCGTCCAATCCTTTCCAAAAAAAGATTGAAACAAAACGAAGAGGAAGGCAGAGACAATGCACGTCGCCGTGTTGTCCGGCATCATTGACAAGACCAGCGCGTCACATGTTAGTGAAAGCGGCCCGTCAAAGGCACCCCCGCATTCATTAATACAAATTCCCAGAAACAAAATGGCCTGCGTTGCCGCCAACAGCAACAGTCCTAATTAATTAAATGCATAGCACACTGAACAGCGTTAATGGAAGATAATCGACTGCAATTACTCGAAATTTGTGTTTCATGCTTGCAACTTTTATAATTCAAAAAACAAGACGGGAATTTATAGTATGGCTAACGCGAACATATATTTACACACTAAGCGCATCTTGTTTTTATTGTTAAGCATTAAATTTGTTGTTTTAAGAAAAATATCATTTACGCCCATCTGGTAAAAATGATGAAAGTTGAGAGAAGATAATTGGTCAAAAGAATATTTCTGCTAAAGCAAAATATCATCTGCAGAAGTTCATCACTACAAAAAATAAACATACATCTGTGACTGTTTTGGTTTTACTAATAATTAAGTTAATAAACATTTAAAAATCGAATATTTTAGTAACTTGTATTACATAAATTGTATAATCAGCAAAAAATAATACGCAGTTTTTCATTAAGTATTTATACAGATTTTGAATTTGTATTCTGAATTTGACTGATATCAGGGATAAGAAGCGGTATTTGAATTATACAATTTATATATTTTCTCTGATAATTTTGGGTTCAATTTAGCAATATAACAATTACCGAGGTTACGAAGTTTATAATGTTAATTGTCACCAATATAGGCTTCAATTTACTACCCTAAACAGTTAGCACAAAGAAGCTAAATGGTACAGGGGATAAAATACCCAGATTATGCTCAGAAATTTGTGGAAAAATCTTTTACCGATGTTATTTACAGGCATATAATGAACCATTAGAAATACCTGTAACAATGTGAGATTGAGCTATACCATGCCTCAAACACGAGCTATCACGAGTCATTTACCGCATTCCTCCCTTTAATTTTATTATTTTACACAACATAACGACGTCGTCAAACTAATTCGTCCGCGTGCCACTTTATGGACACCTAATGACCTCGCGATTGGACCCATAGGCCTACTTTTATTTTCATGGACCCTTCCCTGTATATATACCTTTCGCGATCCCATAGTCCTCGCTCCTCACATGCACGTTTAAAGTTCGTATATATGATGAACAAAGCGTCCAGTTGTTTTTAGCCGTGTTTTATTTGCCCTGTTATATACCTGTCTACGAGCAAATTGAAAATGATGGGACAATAAACTAATTTGGAAGGTTAAGAAAGGCTCTTGGAAAACGAAAGAGACCCTGCGGGCGAGCGGCGAGCTTAATTCTTGGGTGCGAAACAAGGGTAAAAAGGCAGGGGGTAAAGGTGCTTCAATTGAGAAACATTCGTTAGGATATATGGGAGGGGTTTGTCAACAACACAAAAGGATTCACATCAACCATACAACATATATTCGAGTGCCCATGTATTCAAAGAATAAAATCGCATACCATTATAGTCATATGTGCAACATGCATGTATACAATATCTTGTCATGTGTTGTATCAATTTTTTAATTATACACATTTTTTTGGATCATGATGCATCCTATAGTGCAGGAAAAGGAATTTATATCTAAAGTTTATACATTTTATGAGCTATATTTTTAGTATGTTTAGCAAATGTGCACATGTGCATGCTATTGAATTACGAGTTTAAAGTAATTTGCTCGATTATTTTACATGTCAGACTTAGACTATATGCAGTTGCTTGAACCCACGTTGTTATACTGCATGGTATAAATTTAGAAACATTTAAGAATGTTTTTTACGTCATGAGGCACCTTTCAAGTATACCTGCAGGTATTTATGACGTATATACAGCCTCTTAGAATTAAAGTAATGCACCGAATTGCCGAAGGGACATTGGGCATGCGTGCACCCTCCTTTAAACGGTCGCTTTATATTGCCCTTACACCCCTAAAATAGATCGTAATTTAGTCTTCCTAAATGACTTTCTACGAATTTTACTGTTACTTAGGTGAAATGTTGCAATCTGTAGATATACAAGGCAAGTGTATGCCAGCTATAGAATATATTGCAGGATGAGCCCTATATATAAATTTCAAATTAAAACACCCATGCATCGTGCAGACCATGCATGGGTGTTAATATTAATATTAAGGTATAATTCGAGTCAAGACATATTCCCCGTATTTTGTATATGGATGCAACAGTTTAGGGCTGATAACTACATTTGCATGTCATAAACTTCGTTTTTCATAATTTTTAACTTTTTTTAAAAATCTATAGAATTAAATCTAGAAATTTTGCAGATGGAGAACTGCACTTTAATGCATTAAGAGACAAACTTTGAAAAATTCATGTTGCATATTTTAACCTTTTTGAAAATCTATAGAAATTTTTACATTTTGCAGATGGAGAACGGCACATTCATGCACCAGTTCATTGAGTTGATAACTATATATTTAAGCATATATGTGACAAATTTTGATAAAATTCATGTTTTATATTTTAATCTTTGAAAATCTATAGAAATCTAGAAATTTTCAAATGGAGAACGACACATTAATGCATGCCATCATCCTGAACAAAGTTTTTAATTTTACAACTTTGGAAACAGAATAAAAGCACGGCGAACTGATTTGAAAATGGGAGAATCATTCATTGCAAAGAGCGCATCATTCGGCGTTCCATCCGGAGATGTGAACATGATTCCGCGTTCTAAAACACGTTCTGGAACACGTTTTGGAATCACATTGCTGGCGTGCAGAAATATGATATATACGAGCGTCAGAAACTCACCCTGAAACGGATATCCAGCAAATATGGGACGCATATTAAGCGTGCTCGAAACGGCCATATTCATCGGAATAACGTAAAAGGACGTCGCGGGTAATCGCGAAGCGTTCGAAACTTCCGAAAAAAGCAAATCCGAATCCTTAGAACAAATTGATGGAACCACCCGTCGCACAGATATTAGTCGCACATCACATTAAAACGAGCAACAGCAACAAAAAAAAGGACGCGCACAGAACTATAAGATGAAAAAAAAAACTAAACGTTTTTTTGATTTATGATCGGAGAAGATGTAACCGTAGTAAAGGCCGATGATATTTAGTCGGTGTTCGCAAATGGACGCGGATTAAACACTAGAGCGTTACAAACGCAACATTTTCAGGCTGCATGCTGATCGCCAGGCTGCGAAACACGACGAGGTGAGCAATTGACAAAACGTGACGATTTTGAAGGTAGCAATCAAACGTTTTCAAAAACTTTACCAGGGTTGTTGATTTTTTTAAAGCCAAAGTTCGTCGTTCTGCCACTGGGTGGGGCTCTTGTGGCGTGCACGCGGCGTTGTGGCACGAGCCCATGTGTTTGGCAAAGGCCGCGTGTACACCGCGCACGAGGTAGGGCCAGGGGGAGGAGTCAAGTCGTCTGACGTCACGACGTCAGGTTGTCGCTCATTGGTCGCCAGTCTTGCCGTAGACCGCCGTGAGAAAGCGAGGCTGCCGGTCACGCTTATTTGCGGTTTAAAAACACATTATGTTCATTGGCCAGCTGATTGACAGCTGGGCGCCCTATGGGCAAATGTGTGAGGCGCTAGGGGGCGCAGGGATGGCGCTAGGGGGCTCTCGGAGTGGGAATAGTTCAGTGAAAATTAATTAGGAAACTTGATGAAAACAGGCGTCCTTTGGCGGTTTCCGCACTTGTTCGCACCTGGCAATGGGAATAAACGCTACCACGGATATTAAAGTCTTAAATTGAATGCATGGCCAAAAAAGGGGTAAAGATCAGATGTGACGTTGGGCGCGAGGTCCCTGATATATTGATTTTGTGCCGTGGCTTCATGTGCGATATGTACACGCACATGTATATATAATGCGTTTATAAATTACTGGTAACAAAATAAAAATAAAAACGTGTCATTACAAAGTTACCATAATGGTTAGCCTTATTCCGGAAACGTACCGAGGCTTTAGCACAGAGGTGTCCTACCCTATTCCCGTTCAGCTTTTTTGGATGGCCCAAGCCCAGTGCAGCAAAAAAAAAAAAATACAAAAATTGCTAAAAAACTTAAGTCCATACACCAACAGGGGGTGTGGAACCAAAATAGGGTTAATTCATTCAAATTACATTACATAATGTATGTTTATTATTGACTTATGGGAATATAGAGTTAAAATCTTTCCAAAATGAATTGGATAAAAGGGCATATTGCTGACATTATGATAATAATTCATGTTCATACATCGTGTATAGTTTTTTTTATTTTTTTTAATGCTTAATAATCTAACAATATTATATTTTCTTATTTCGATAAAACCTGACCATATATATACAGTTGTATGCGCAATCTAAGAAAAAGGGAAATAATGATGATATAAGACAATATATATATCCTATATATATAAAGTAGTATATACCTAAGTGTATTATATATATATAGTATATAACACTTCAGGTCTGAGATCACCAAAAGTGTACAATTTCAAAAGGAGTTATAGAACTCCATGGCGCAATTCATTAACGTATTTTCCATGATAAAGTTTATCCGTATTAATGTAAAAAGTGTTAGAAATAAATTTGAAACCATGACTGAATAATCAAAGATTTCTCTTTCAATGGTCAAAACATTGAATGTCACTCAATTTGTAAAACTGAAATTATACATGACGTTTAAATTGTTTACTTCCTGTTGTTGTCATATGTATTTTTATGCCATTTTCTTCGCCTAGTCTGCATCGCAAACTATTCATTTTTTTTTTAAAATTCCCTTCCACTCATTCTTGACAAACACACTTACTTCATTCAGGAATTTTCCATTGTGTTCATTTAAGTAAAGCAGACAACCTATCAGTATACAGTCAAGATCAAACGTTATTTTTGTAAAATATGTATTTAACTCTCCCCAACCCCCACCTGTTCAAAATTGACCCAATTCCCTCTGACTGAAAAGTATCAAAGAGTAGTTTTCGTCTAATTTTTGATGGGTGAGCTACAGATACGATTTATGGTGGATTTTACAAAGAATAATTACCTAATCGACAATCAAATTTTCATTAAGACTATAAAGAAGTTTAGAAAACTGAATTGAAGGGTCCCTTAAAATCACTGTCACGAGGGTTTTCAGCCTTTTCAAATTACTTGCACTGAATATACATTGTACAAGTAAATGGCAAATTTTCAACCAATCAGCAAATTCCCTCAGCCCACAGTTTGGAAAAATGCACTAAATTTTACCACTGCTTTCTTTAGAAAGAGCGCTTTAGTTAACAAGTATCTAGAACAAAATGTAGACGCTAAATTGTAAGCGCATTCAGCTGCCTTTTTCAAATGTTTCCCGCTTATTTTCAAGACGCCAAGTTGCAAATGGACAATATTAAAATATATAAAAAAATGATAAAAGTTTTTAAAAAAATAATAATTCCATAACTAATACTTGTAGTTTCATTTCATGGGCATTGTTTTGAATTAATTAACGAAATAAAAGAAACAAATTCGAACTGTATTTATCATGATAAATAATGATGCGTTTTTTAAATGTTTGTAATACAGTATACTTGAGTGTAATCTCTAACTAACAATTATAAATTAAATTTTGAAATTATTAATAAATCACATATATATATTATTTTAATAAAATTTCTATCGCAAATCAATGCTGCAACCAAATTAAACAAAACATTTGTAACTTTCCAAAATACCATATTTTTGTATCCTTCTCATTTTTATTTCAATATACTATATTTTAGAATCAAGATTTACAATGCTGCTATGGTTATGAGTATGTAATAGCAATACAGTTTTGTAAAATTAATTCCAATCCAAGCATTTATTACTGTTTTTGCCATATGTATGTTTATATAAATACTATGTCTATTTTATAAACGGTATATATTTTATGAATTTATATTAAAAAAAGAAGGTTTTAAGGAGATTATGCATCCAAGGGGAACATACTTCTGAATAACTGCATCATATGCTCATTTGTACTTGATAGCCAATACATAACTGAATAAAAATTGCTTAACATCAGACATAAAAATCTCAGCGATAGAGAGATGGACATTTTATTGGTCCATCTATCAAACTAATTTTTAAAAAACCAATAAACTCGATTAATAGCAGCAACCTAATTCTTTCCAGCTCTGGTGGCAATAATTAATCCTTATGTGGGCACGTGCAGATCTCATTAATTGAACATTAAAACATCACAGATTTATCGGCCATTAAAATCGTTCGCAGCCAACAAAATCATTAACTGCAGTGTATTAAATCGTCTATTCGGAGCTTTTTTAAGATTAATTGAAAGTTTCAAATGGAGGGTCAGCTTGTCTGAATTTTTTGTTTTAATCCATACCACCTCATGAATGAACATTTTTAATGGCCTCCCATAGCTGGGTTCCCTCTTCCATAAATCCCAGCTTTTCGTCTATAGATACAGCTTCCCTACCCATTCTGAAATCTACTAGTGCTGAACAGGTGGAGAACACATGATGTGGAATGACCTCAACCCCATCCCCACACAAATCGTAAGGTTTCTCTGAATAGGAATGACCGATTTTCAAGCAATCGCCAGGTGGCGTGGAGTACATGTGAATTTCACGTGAATTCACTTCGTCATTCCCTTACTTTCTCTTCGAATTACGCGTATAAATAGTCTAATATACAAGTATGATCATGTAGTTCGCGTGGCACCATCATTTAAATCGTAACTGGAGGATATATATATATTTTCAGTAAAAAAAAGACCAATGAAGGTCAGATACTAAAAAACTAAAAAAAACATTTAATGAAGGCCATCTGGTCAAATGCTAAGTTTTAAGTTTCCTCCTGACATGTGATGTACAGTGGTTTTCCTTCACTATTTTAATACCTTTCCAATCGTATGTATTTACAATTTCCATTTTAATATTTCATCGCCTTTTATTGCTGCTTAGTCATTTATCCAACGTTATCTATGACATCTCTGCACTCAACCTTGATACAGAATTAATGACGTAATAAAGAGTACGGGGCAAACCAGCGTCGAAGATAAAACTATATAACACGCGAACATTTGTGCCTTGAGACAGATTTTATATCTTTACTTTATTAGCTGTGCATGTGGGACGCTATCATTTTTACCGAAAGGCAAGAAACTATCATTTCGTTAAGGTTTCGGACACATCACGCATATCCAAGGGACAATATTGAACTTGTCTTAACTTGCTGGTAAGTAGCTTTTCAAATATCCATAATTAAGAATAATTTGCATGGCATGTCAGCTAGTCATATAAAGGTTGCGCAGACTTAATAACCGGTTTAGCAGTTTATCAACGTATATATAAGACAATAGCTTACTATATGTAAGAAAATTGCTAAGATATATCCTTACTGGAAATAGGCTCATAGGGCACTTTGACTCAATTACTGCGTGGAAATATTAAAATGCAGTACTTAAGATTTACGGTTAGCACATTTAAAAAAAAAAAAAATTATACTACATTCAAAATATTTGAAGATCTGGAAATAATTAGAAGATAAGAAAGTCATTCTTCGTGTATTTAGGAACTATACTGTACCAGACCCTCCCTTCCCAAGATAAACGAATCGGTAGTATTAAAACTATTTGCGATTCATTTATTTTTTCTTTTATTGCAGATCATGTCTAGCTTGGCATCAGCGAGTAACAAAGCAAACACTCGAGTTTCCAAACCGAGAGAAATCAGAATTCCAACGAGATTTGGGCACATTGCGGCTTTAGAATGGGGTCCCGTCGAAGGCAAGCCCGTGCTGGCTCTACACGGCTGGCTGGACAATGCCAGATCGTTCGATCCGCTGATTCCTTATCTAGCACCTGACTTGCACATCCTGGCCATCGATTGGCCGGGCCATGGCTACTCGTCCCATCTCGGCTCTGGAGGAAACTATTGCAAACTAAGCTTTGTCGTCAACGTCATGCAAGTCGTGAGGTATTTGAAGTGGGAAAAGTTCAGCTTTCTGAGCCACAGTTTAGGGTCTCTGGTGGCCATATCGTTCACCTGTTGGTTTCCCCACATGGTGGAAAACTTGATTACCATAGACATTCTGTATCCGAAAGCCACAATCACGATAAACCCAACGGACATGCCTAGTATCATTACTAGGCTTTTGGAGCTGGAAGAGAGGGAGTATGCTGTTCAGCAGGAGTGGACGCTGGACGAAGCCCTCGACATGATCGTGCAGGCTCGACCCATAAACGAGGAAAACGCCAAGCTCCTGTTGAGCCGAAGCCTTAAACCCGGCTCGAAGCAAGGCCATTGGGCCTTCACGAGGGATCATAGGGTGAAGATGACGGACAGTCCTGAGCACATGGACACCGAACCGCAGGCAATGCTGGAAATGTTCAAGCGGTACACGGGAACCTGGTTGGCAATAATGCAACAGAACAACCAGTTGACCCCAGATGCGGTGAGGCACGAGGGAGAAACCGAGCCTTATACGAAAGCATGCAAGTTATTTCGTGTCGTGCACATCGACGAGGGCCATTTCATGCACATGGAAAACCCGCAGTTGGTCGCCTCATTCATAACCGAAATTTTTCCCATGCCCCCAAAGTTATAATGTGATACAAAACGATTATCTCAAGTGAGCGAAAGGCATAAATTGGGATGTGAAACTTCGAATCTGGGGACCATGACCAGGAATTGGTTCAGTGTTCTTTCCATTGGTCATTGATTTTTTTCCAGTGTTATTTGCAAAAAAAACTTGTCTTTCAGGCTATCAATAACAATTTCAAGGGAGAACCCTGTGCCTATTTTGAAAAATCAACGTCCAAAACTATTAAAGCTACTAGTAAAGTTACCATGTCGATTGTATGACAAGTTTTATAGTTCAAACAGTGCCCCCCTAGCACTATAAATTTACTTTGTGCCTATCAGAGATTGCATTCCGCACAACTTGAATCGCTTTAAAGTCTCAATATAGCGTTAATATCACTTTTTCACAGAAATACGATCTGCTATTAGAAAATTGAAAGTGATTTGGCGATTAAATCTAATGAAGACATAAAACTGCTTGGCAATCAAAATTAGCTTAAGAGGGTCCAAGCGGATCCAGTATTGTAATTAAGATGTGCAATCTTAACTACCAGAATTTCCCCAGTTTAAAAAAATGTAATTTCTCTTTCTCAAGGCCACCAACTTACTACATCATATATTAAATTATTTTTGTAACTACTATGATTAATACGCTAGTAGTTGTTAAACCTAACATGTTTGTTACTGGAACTGGGTGGCACAATTGTTGGAGATTTTCTATAGTTAGCTATGATTAATAAAAATTAATAAACAGTGACTCACAATTAGTTGATAAAATTTTATTCCTTCGCTTTTTTCTGAATCAGACACTATTGAACTCTTGACGAAGCACACTCGGAGATGTCGAACAGCCAGGACAGGTGTGAAGAGTATCGTGTAAAAACAAATCGCAGTCATAACAAAAGAACCACCGACACTTTGAGCACTGGTAAACCTGAAAAAGCATAAACGTTAGTGGGCTTGCATTTTAAATATGATTATATCAATGGAATTGATATCATTTTTTGAACAGAAAACCTGTGTTTGCTTTCATTAACAATAAAAATTGAAGATCTATAATTCAAGCATGGTTCAAAATAAAAATGGTACAATCTAAAAACTTACCATTTGAGTTGTTAGTTCCTTTTGACAGCTTTTACATGACCTGAATAGAAAACCATATTTTGAATAACCAGACAACACAATTTAAATCGCAAAATGAGCCAGAAGTGTGCATGGTTTAATACCTTAATGTGCCATCACCCATTTCCGAAATGGGCACTTCGTTAAAAGCTTCTAAACCAAAGAAATAGTGATATGATCTGGCGAGATGTGGTGCAGAGACGAGAGTTAAACCTATGAAAAATGAAAGGCAATGATAACAATACTTTAAACATTTCAATATACAAATATTCAATTTTCTGTATTAAACTTAAGACAAGTTTTATTTCATCGAGTGGTACATGGTAGTGCAACACGTATCAAGCAAATTAGTAGAATAGAATTCTACTTACCACATGCTTTACATTCCACTGGCAATTCGCAGTATTTGCTTTGACACTGTGGGCAATAGTATCCATGGACAGCCATCCCTGAATTTCCCTGCTTGTTATCCAAATGGCTGTAAATTAATAATGTATTAGCTAGTGCACAGGTCACCACTGCACTTAATGGGGTAATTTATGAGATAGGTACCACATGCACAGTGATGGTTTGCCCTCGATGTCTCTACCCCCACGTCTTTGAGGAAATCCTGAAAATATAAAGGTACGGATGTATAATAACTGCTATCAACATGTATGCAAACATGCACAATTTTGCATAATTTAAACCAGATTTTAATAAGCGACATAAACTCAAGAATGGCATCATTATTGATTTAAAAGAAATTTTACAAAATAAATGGGTTTCTGAAAATATCACACAAGCTAGACTAAAGTAAAATATTTAAAAATACACAAACACCCACGATTAGAAATAACCTTTATAAGAGTAACCCGTTCAAGTATAATGGCAACTCTTCAGCATGCCCCTACTTTACCAATGTTGACTTACCCATTCTGATTAGTGATGATGCTGAAGATGCCTACAATAAATACATTCAAATTATCGCAACAGCTCAAAAAATCTTTGAACATAAATTATCATCAATAAAGAATCTCCTCTTACTGCAGCTGGAGGTGGGGTCACGTGATCTAATAATAGATCCAAAAAATGACTGTCATCCAAAATTACACCATAGCTACCTTAAAAGGAGGAAGACAGTAACTGTAAGAGATATCGGTATATGGCGCATTTTCACATAATTAATGAAAAAAAAACCTATTTACCACCAGTTTTGTCACTAAGCTTTTTGCAAACATGTAATGCAGCAGACAGCCCAATAACAGAGCATCTGATGTTATTCTTTTGAAGAAACTGTCAATATAACAATTCCACATCACCATTCAACGATATACTCTTATTAATTTAAATTTAGTATTGTCAACATGAAATCTACATGAAATTACTTACGTCTATTGAGACATTGATATCGCCAGGATCACAAGTTGTCAAACTGCCTAAAATGATCAAAATTTCACGACTGGTATGTGAAGGCATGTTTCTGAAGAAATGAAGAATACAGTAAGAAGATTACAACTACAAGTGTATATTACATACACAAACTAGAACATTACAAATTTGGTATACTCACTTAAGAGTTTGGCTAGCGACATTTAAGGCATTCACTAACGAGGGTTCATCACTGCAAGTCATCTCCATAGCAGTTTTTAAAGCTGCTTTGTGTGTTTTAGGATTTCCTGTGAAAAAAAAATAAAAAACGTTTAAAATAGTTTTCCTTAACTCCGGGTGAACACAAAAATCGGGTTTATTTAAATTTGATGATACCTCCAAGCTCGCTTAACTTTTCTGCTCTTTTCTTGCTCGTGACGATAAAGCCCAATTGACTGATGGGATTTTGATCGAAAAATTCATCGATAAACTTTTCTAACAGCTGTTGAAAGTAAATTATTATAGCTTGACACTAACAATTAACACATTTGTACAGTTAAAAAAGGCGTTCATTGGGCATAGATACGTTACTGTGAATTCCAACACGGCATAAGCTGCCGGAATAAGATACAAAGGAGGCAATTAACCAGACGTTTACACTTATAGGGAACTCATTGGCTCGAAACACATAATGAACCTATGCCCTTAATCGACGCGTCAACATTGGAAAAGAAAAAAATCTTTACTTTGACAGCACAGATTTGTCTGGTGGGCTTCAAATCTTGATCTAGCATAGATTCCGATAAATCTAATACAATGTACAGATGTCGCATCTAATTATAAATAATGATCGCATATTAGACAATTAGTAATGCACATAATTGATTAGAATACCGGTGGGCCTATTTGAAAATACTAACCACCCCCAACCGAATAACAGCATGTTGCTCAAGAAGTCTTCGTCGTTTAGCTCGACGAGCGTTTTCTTCGATATTAGATTCCAATAAACCATCTTCATCTTCTCGTATAGATTCCCTGAGGAAAATATATACAGTTATTTTACAGTTTGCTAAATCAACGCTACGTCGAACTATAGTAATTGTCAAAAATGTTGGAATTACCATGTTTTTTCGTAATCTCCTTCCCATCGATATTCCTTTCTGTCTTCGTCATCCATGTTATAAGCAAGTTATAATAAAAGTTCCTTGTTTGAACGCAATAATAGATTAATATCAATCACTAATGACATCTGGTAGAATGTTCAAAACCCGTAATTTGGAATTAGATCGCACATGTGGACAGTGTTGTCGCTCAACTAAACATGGAAGTACTTATATTTTTAAATCGAAATATTTAATGCAAAAAAATAAAGAAGCCGAATTAAATATAAAATTTTTCTTATAACATGTCTAGCGTCTAACCGTTGGAATTTTAATTATCAAAATAATAAAAGACACGAATGAGAATGTCTCTCGTGTTCGTGGTACCAAAGCCCAATGCGACAGCTTTTGGCGGGAGAATTTAAAATAAATTAAACTTGTTAAGACAAGCAATATTTTAATTATTAAATTTTCTAATGCCAAATACTGGACTTGTGTATTATACTATTCACTGCATACGTAAGGTAACTGAAAGAATAATATATGATGTACAAAAATCATCAGTTACGTCATAATTAGTTGATGGATCATATTATTTTAGTTAGTTGTTTAGTTGTACAATATAATTACAATAAAGTTGGTTAATATTTTCCAAAATAGGTTACGTAAAACATGCAAAAAAGCAATGAATGCAAGATAAGTTTTAAAATTCGTGCAAGGAAAACTCAAGTACAAAAATCTCAAACTTTGTTAACTGGTATTGTTAACTGGAAACCAGTTAACAACACACAGAAAAGGCAATTCAATGCTATTATCGGTGTCCGATGCCCAATGTCCATTATTGTCCATCATATAAGTGTAGTGTGTCCCCTGTAATTGTTTAGGATAGCCTGTAGCCCAATTATTATATCTGTATTCGCTACCATCCAGCCAAGGGCCCCAGGTAAATTGAACAGTGTTCGGGAAATAGGGTGACGGGCTTCCCAGTACGTGCAAACCTATCCAAAAATTGCAAAAGGGTGGACATATAGTGGCATTTGTCAACACCGAGTACATGGCAGCATTGGTAATATCAGATAATATAGATGCTAGTTGACCTTTTCCGTTTTCATATTGCTTGCAAAACGAATTGGCAGATGACCAGTTCGCTGTCTTGACCATACAAACAGGAGGATCCTCATTCTTGAGGCACTGGACAGTTGGAACCACTTGTGTAAATCCAGCGTACATTATTTTCAAATCAGCAGCTGCAATACAATAACGCCACGATATAATGTTGCTAAACTGTCTTTAGATATAATTTGGAGCAGCATATTAAATGTAAGCATATAAATACAAGTGGCCTCGATTTGTTGTATATTTGAAGATTTTGAAGTTGTAATTGTTGAAGGTGATGCTTGTGATAGCATTGGTCCTGGTTGTGATTGCATTGATCCTGGTTGTGATTGCATTGCTGGTTGAGGCGACGCAGCTTCATCTGAATATGTTTGTGCTGGCTCATCCCAGCCAAAATCTGAAAATAATAAACGTGTACATAATAATAATGTGTTCATTTGATGAAAGACTGAAAAACGAATCAAATCAATAAAAGTAAAATTACAACCTTCTATGGAACCATCTTCCAGTAGCTCATTACTTATCGAGGGATCCACTACTGTAGCTTTGGTGGTGGTGACAACAGTGACTAGTTTCAAGTTTGGAGGATTTGAAGCTGCAGCATAATAGGTGCAACATGGATTTGACACCAAATATGCTTTTGAATTATTATAAAGCTTGCAATTAAACTCCGCATTTTCAGAATTTGGACAAGAGTCATAAAAATTAAAAGCGGAGCAATTGACTGTGATGGTACACACCGAGGCGCAAAATGGTAGAGAATGAACATTCAGGCCTTTAATTAGTCCAATCCCAAAATTCTCATTATTGGAAGAATTTTTTGTAAAATACTTTTGAGTAATTTTAGAAATTGCATCATTGTGCCCTGCTAAGAACAAGAGAACGAAGATCACCTTAATAAAAACTGAATACATATCTTCGTCGTTATTACATGCGGTCGACTGTTGAAATTAACACTGCGATTGACATTTATAGTTAAATTATTTTGAGTGTTTACGAACAGTTGTCATGGATCTTTTTCTTTAATTAAATTCCAATAACGACTGCGGTTTCTGCATGTGGCAAAGCTGTAATTTAAATGTAAATTAAAGTTTGCAACACCACAGAGAAAGTGCCCCATAGATTTGTAAAAACCGAAAAGACAGGTGCAGACGTATTCGAATAGTGTGGCAGTTTTCTCATGAGAACACCTGAATGTCGTTAAATAACGAATGCTTGGTAACTACGTGAAATGGACATAAAATTCATATTTCAATCACAATATACTGTCAGCATGAAAACATCTCATTTGGAAATATTTTCATATTCTTCGCATTATAATATTAATGAATTCTTATAACTACCACTATGAATGATGAGTATATCCTCGTTTTCAATGAAAACTGGACAATGTAGCAACAAAGCATTTATTTTTAATCAAGAATTAACGCCGCGCAAATTCAACATTCAATAAACGACTGGCAGGTCGAAGTCATGGAAATAACGAATTGACACTAGCTGGAATTCAAATTTAAGAAATGGTTAACGTTATTGACTTCAATTGGCAGGTTTTGCTACTAGTTGCACCAAGCACCAAAATCTGCAAGTGTCGCTGATATTACTGAATAGCTGACATAATCGCAGATTACAATACGAGGAAATTTGTTACAACCAGCTGTTAATTTGATAGTCTCTGAATCCACATATACAGTATACATTCAAACTTTTCATCGAAATTCAAACTTTTTTGAGTGGCAAGTGCACGAATAACAATTTATTTAGATGACTAAAAAAGAGAAATTTATAGATCAATTTGAGATTGTAATTAACAAGGTGCTCATAATTAGTCAAATGAACAAAAGTTCATTTCATTAAGCTCGAAGAGAAGAAATTACAAATGTAACAATTTTACAAATATATATGTATATACGGAAATATTTCATAGAAATCACTTTGAATTAAGAAAATACAAGCGTTCGAAAGAGACTCCTTGACTGGTCAGTTTGTGCGCTAATTGACATGCACCTGTAACTCCTGTAAATCGTTATTTTGGAAGTATCCATGCAAAACAATTGCATGGTAGCGCAACAAGCGAAAAATCCAGAAATCAATGACTAGATTTTTTAAATGGGCAATATGGTGGCTTTACAAAATGGATGGATATTTCATGTCCTGGGGCATTAAGTAAATACTAAATTCTCCCATAAGGGACTCGCAAGGATTTGACAGGAATTGTAGTTTCTGTTTGACAGCCACCAAGTGTTTTGATACATTGCTGATATAAAATTTAATGACAGAATTTTTCAAGGAACTGCAAGTAAACTGCATTTGAAACATCCGCTTTAAATGCCACCATTAAGTTTGCAAAATCTGCTTTTAGCGATTAATTTTAAGGGTGAACTGGAGCCAAATCTTAACATATTCACAAATTACAAATTGTGAGATTGATTAATTATTTCTGGATCGCTTTTTTTTTCTAACATACGGATGAGAATAATGGATGTATTACCCTGAAACACATTTATTCCAATTATAGTGAATTGGAAACCAGTGGGCACTCACTATACAATGGTGGACTTCTTGAGTCCTTCATGGATTATTTTAGTATTACTTTGCTAAATTTGGAACATGAGAGCAACGTACACTCCCCCGATTCCAAAAGTATACGTTATCAATTCTGAAATATTCTCTTAAAATTCATATCAATATTAAAAATCACAATATCGTACTGCATCTGCATGGTTTTGAAATTTGATTGCAATACTGGTAAAATGCTTCAAGATAATTTGGACAATATCCTTTGCTATACACTCGCGCAAATAATTCACATTATTAAGAATTAATTGAACTTCTACATGAAAGCATTGAAAACTATAGCAGTCACGTATAAACTGTAGCATTAAGCTATATACCTGGTAGCATTTGTGCGATATGAATCCATTGGAATGTTCCTTCAAGTCTCAGTATCAACGTGTTCCTCTTCCTCCTCCTCCATTTGTTGAGTTAGCTATTCATTGCATTAGAATTTCATCGGCATTTTCATATGACTGGAAAAATGTTTAATTCATACAGAAACTTACCTTAATTATGTTGTCAGAATCGGTCAGAGCTTGTTTTGCAAGATATCGTTCCCGTCGCATCTTAATGTCCAAACTCTCCGGAACATCCGGAACCAAGACATCAATAAGCCGAGATACGCCAAATATGATATGCTTTGAACAAACGAGAAATAATTAACATTTCAGAAACTAGTACAGTAGAAAAAAGTGCGAATGTGAGATTAAATTTGCTGAGACAACTCTTGCAAATTTCGCACAGCAAGATTTTTGGAAAATCACCTCAAAAATAATAACAAAAGCTAAGCGGATGGCTAGCAGAGTCCAATGGAAATTCGTGTGATTCCCTTCAGGATCCCTGAAGTCGATATACCTAAGAGCAAAAAATAGGAAAATTCAATTCAAACTTGATAAACTGTCCCAAGAATTATTCATGGATAATTTTAAATATTAACCTGCATTCTTCACTGAAAGAACCAACAGGAGCCACAGCAAGCGTAAAATTGACGTAACCATCTAAATTCCAGTTATAACCATACATGTAAACAATACGAGGAAGGAAATCCGAAGTGAACGCAATTAAAAAAGCCTGTATAAAAGTACAAGGTACAAACTGTGAATAACTGAAAACCAGAAAAAAAACAAAGGAAATGTAAATGAAATTAATGGCCCATATAAATAAAATGCATGCACTAAACTTAGCACTTTCAATAGCAAAACAAATATGTATCGCCATCGAATTAGGAACAATATTATATTTCAGTTTTCCGATATTGAAAGTTTTCATTATTTTATCCATGTGGCCCATTACTCAAAACAGAGCTTAATAAAGAGGTGTACATTGGAAATAACAGCCAATTGGGTTAGAGATTCCAATATTGTAAACCAGATTCCGATGTCTTGGGAACGACTCGCAATCACTCGTCTGGTTTCGCAGATTAGTTTTTGAGCATCTAAACGCAACTCCACCCAGTTATTGAGAAGTGCAAATAAGGGAGCCAAAGGAAATGCAGCCACAAAAATTGTAATGAATCCGTATTGAATAACTATGAAATAAAGAAAATAATAAATAAAAATGGATCAATTGAAACTTTTACACGCTCAAATGCAATTTATTAAGGCTTACTCATTTCCAAATATTCTGAAAAAAGTCCCTCGTACGGAAGCAAAGAGTAATCTTCCTCCCAGCGGGTTGTCAATGTCAGATGAGCTAGACGAACTCGTCGTCGGTGAAAAAATGCTTGGATTTTTCTAATAAAATATTATGGCGTGTGAGATGAAATTTGCATACCATATAATTTAATATTGTATTAGCATAATTTGAAAATTGTACTTACGGAATCAAGACTTCGATCGTATTGTTAATTACTTGTTTTCCAATCATAATCACCGCTAATTGCTGCGCTAGCTCTACTAAACAGCCACCAGCACTACACTGAAGATAAATCGCAATGAAATCACGATTTATAATCAATTGAATTTTTACAAAAAATGTACTTTAGAAAAAAATTTATTGATAACTTACAACTTCATGACGCAAACCTAGAATCGAGTTATAATGCCCTGGGTAGCCTGCAAATCTATGGATTAAAAGTTGAAATCAATAATCACTTGCAAGCATGCTTTATGGGCGAAATAAGCCATGATGGAAATGAATTTTTCAGAATTGCAAGTATATATGTATAAAGTATTTTATTTACCTTCCCTTAAAGAAAGCAATGTAAAAAATGGCAGAGTAGAAGTTGACAAATTGAAATATGAACACCTTAAAGGTAAAATGATCTTCATATTGCGATTCTGAGCGATGCATTTCTAGGTAAAAAACGATGTGATTTAAAATTATGTTATCAAAAAATATTACTAAACTGAACAAAATATGTGTAATTTACTTACCCCAGTCAGTTATAAGTCGCGCAATTTTTTCATATACTTTCCCCAAAATCATAATAATTATCAGTTGCACAAATGCTCCGCTAATGTTGACGACAAACGAAGCGTATGAGCGGGTGGATGGGTTTTGAAACAGTGGTATACTGACGATTATTCGGTAAACAATAACAGCAATTATGAAGATCATAACTAGAATTATCTGCAAGGTGATAACAAATTTGAGAATTTCTTTTGCACTAGTTTAATTCTGAAGACAATTTACATGTAGTAGAGTTTTACCATGATTACAATTATTCCCATGCCGGCTGCAATTCGTTTCAAACGAACCCTTTTGGGAAATGCCGGTTCACGGATACCCGTGACTGGATTTCGCTCCATGTATGCAGCCCGGGCTACAAATTGGGGCCGCGGACGATCTTCATCTTGATCCAAGTCCATACAATCCCAATAATGGGCCAAACTAATACTGGTTCGCTTCCAATATTCTAGGAAGAGGACGGCTGAAATGTGTTACAAAAACAGCATTAAAATGTAGTGAAATAGTAGTTGAAATGAAATTTATCATACTATCTTTAGTTCAGAAAATGTACGCTTACACCAAAATGACACAAAAACTGCATAAAACACAGTTCCAGGATGATCAAATAGATATGATAATTGAGTTAGCCAACAGACGTCGGACAAATACCAGAATGAACAGCCATCACTTTCATCGCACAGTGGACACATTTTATATTCGCGCCCACTGTTGCAAACATCTAATCTGTTACGAGTAATAAAATTTAAATCGGGATCATTTTTATTGCCGAATTTGAATTGAATTATTTACCAGTCTTTTCTGGATTTAAAAGATTTTCGTTAGTGGAATGGCTTTAGCTACTTAAAACCATTCATTTAGCATGCAGCTAAAGTCATTTTATTTAAGTTAAAACTAATATCGATTATTTGAACTATGTATTTTAAATTCTAACTTTAACTTACGCCACACGGTTGTCTTTCATGGATATCACACCGAATAGGAAGACCACAACTCCAACAACTGCAGCTGGAATAAGCCAGCCGTTATAAAACCCTAGAATAATTCACAAGTACAATTAAAGAATTGCAACTACGTAACGGATAATTGACCGATGTCTTGATTCTTGAAATAATGTAAAATACAAACCGAGCCAGGCAAAGTAATAGGCTATTTTCTCGCCAAAGTACTCTCGGATGTGATCGAGAGGCTGATATTTGTACCACTGCGTCCATTTTGCCCAAAATTCAAACAGAATTTGCCGTCTGTTCCACTTGGACCTGATTTGTTGACTTTGGCTAGTAGAAATCTTGTATGAACCCTACACAATATATAGTGAATAGATTTTCAAATTTTTTAATTTGATCTACACATTTTTTAAATTAGAAAATCCATAACTGCTGGTAAATAAAAAAAGTACTTCGTGCAATGGGAATGCAGCAGAATAAGCCCCTTCATCCACCATTCTATCAATCCCAATTTCGGCTTGGCGTCGTTTGCCGTAAGCTGATGTTTGTAATATTTCGTACACAATTCGACTACGTTGGGTGTTGGTGAAATAGTTATCATGATTGTCGCTACCCAAAAATCTTGAAAAGTAAAAAAATTATGACATCATTACTAAGCCAAACGGATTTATTTTAAAATGTGCGTAACTTACTTGTCTATTTTGGATTTTTTGAAAGGACATGTGAAATAATGAAGAGGTTCACATGGAACATATTGAGTCATCAAATTAGGAAACTTTATGGACTGTAATACAGACTCTGTCCAAGTAGATCCTATGCAAGGGTAAGCCTAACATTAGAGAAACCCAGTAAATTAGTTTGTATTGTATAAAAATAATAACAAAAACGTGAATTTTAATTTGTATCTAACTTGTAAAGGTGCTCTCAGACTTAATTCTTCGGCATAATGCACCAATACAGCCCAAGGAGCACATAATTTGATAAAATGTGTAGTTGATGAATCAGTTTCCACTACTTCCTACATTAATTAGACGAATCAATAAAGTAAAGTAAGTATTCACAAAATTTGAAATTTGGGTTTGCATTCAAGATACCTCTTCCATGTCTAAGCCAATTTTTCGTAAATTTCCCATAAATTTTGTCCTCCATCTCTCGTGTCTTTCTTGAGCATTTTTCTGACTTTGCATATCGACAAATTTCTTTTTGTTATGCTTTTCATCAGATTTCATCTCTTCGTAAACGAGAACAAAATCTGTAGGTACAAACAGTTTAATGTAACAATAAAGCTACGCAACACATTGAGAAAAGCAATTTTTCATAATTTAAAATGGCAATACACTGTACCTATCTTCCGTCTTCCATCTCTGAAATACAAGCCCTTTGACTCGTATGGAAATGATGAAGTTGTGCCATCAATCTTGTACTCGTCACTGTCACTAAATGACTAAAAGCAAGTTCAAACACTATGTTTTATTCGGTTTCTTAATATTTGCTTGATTTAAAGAACTTGATTGGCAATTGACACATCTTAAATCCGTAGAATTTGTACATGTATTCGATTGATCTAATCAGACATTACGTATACCTTTGTACGTTTTTGTGTTACTGCAGTATCTGCAAAAAATCCTATTTCTTCATCACTAGGCAGACGAAATGTTACTCTATGCTTACACTCTTTCTTCAACTCCTTTTTAGAATCTTCTATGTTATCCTCACCCATTGCTCTACTTTACCATTAACTAACATTGCCTATTACGAGTACCTGTGCTGTCAAACTGGGTTCGCTAATAGTGAACTTCCTTTCCAATGGCAAGTCGGAAATGCTCATAATCTTATTTTCAATATCCTGTTCACTCGAAACCCTGATAATTCGAAAACAGAAGATTTCCTTGAAACGTAATGTAAGACGATAAAAAGATCCTCATTTTGAAATGGCAAAGTACACTCGTACTGCATAAAATAGCCAAATAACTAGTTGATGATGGTTTTCACTAGTTTTTTACCCACATTATTTGAAATGCCATTGACGGATAATTTGAAACTCAATAAACACTTGCAATCTATTGATCATGCATCTAAATGATATTGATGATAAATTTGCTGTTACTTACGCCATGTTCCTTGTCAATAAATGCTTCAGTGTCTCTCTCAACGTCCCAATCTTCCACGGCACCATAATTGTCTCTGCTAGTACTTGGTGGTCCATTAAGCTCGTATTTTTCAGAGTCGGTGGAATATTCCATCATTTAAATCTAGATTTAAAAAAGTAAAACTGTTATTATTGAACCACAAAACTACCGTGGAAAATCAAATTTCGTAGTTGTTTATGTGGAAAATACATTTATCAGCTAGGTCAATTATTTTTAATTAAAACATAATGATCGATTTATTAATTAACTGTAGAATGGAGTAAAATACTGGAATAATATCAGAAGGCTAATTTTGACATTTTTTTTTTTTTTTTTTTTGGAAAGTTGGAACTCACTCATAGCACCGAAGCATTGAACGTGTGCCAATTCGGCATCTTTGACAAAATAAGGTTTGTTCGGTACAGCATGCCAACAACAAAATCCTGAAGTGATTTTAAAACCGCAAACATTATCATTAACAAAAAAAAAACCGGCGAAAATGTAATCTAAAAATGCCAGTGTAGGTATTATAATTTTCAAATTGATCGATGTGCTCAACGATTTGTAAGTATAAAAACACAATTAATAACGAATTTTCTTCCATAAATAAAATGAATACAGATATATATTTACCTTTGATTAAAAATGCACGCAGTATGACATCCTGTCTGCTCCATACAAATGTTTACATGATACAAAAACGCGTTTAAAGGGTTATATTTACGTTCGTTCAATATTTGATAGCAACAAGCTGAATTCTGAATCCGTATGGTCTGTGGTACTGGCAAAAAAAGCAATTTGTAAAGTGTGTGCCACCGACTTAATGCGAATTCAATGCAAACGTGATAAAACGATGTAATAAAAATATCCAGGAACGCATTCTGACTTAATTTGGCATGCAATTTGGCTAATTAAACGTGATATAATGGCGTGCGCTTCTACTTTTTCAATATTGCAGTCAGAATGGAGATGAAACGCGGAATTCAAGCTCGCGTAAAATCGATATGAAAACGGGCCTCAGATCGCTATTTTCAGCATCGATGTAGAAACGAGCCACCCTGCATATACACCTACGATCAACGCTGCCAGGTTACCAAAGCAGTTGCAAAGCATCCAAATTGCTCGTTAAGGGTTTTTCTATAAAGGTCAGCAGTCCAATTTCGATTTCCTGTACATTTTAAAGAGCGGTGGAATATGGAAATCTTATTTCATATAGGTTTTTTTTTATCATTTTAACCATTTTTTTCATTTAATAATTGAAATTTATATAGCTCAATCATGCAGTACTGACATAGTATATGTCTGCAATTTGACAATTTTTAATTAAAAAATCTGAAAAATCGCAAATGTTTTTTCATATCACATTTTGCTATAATAATTTGTTAATTTATGTTTAGTGTAATATTAATAGTATATTTAGTATTTCTGATGAGAAGGGACACCAATGAACTGGAAAAAATAAATTTTGATACTCAAAAATACTTCCCATGCAATTTTCATTATTGTTTTTAATCGTGTTAAAGTTTAAAAACCGTTATTGGTGTTAAAAAAACCCACATCTTTTATTTCTTATTTCACTTTTGCATCCACAATATCCATCAGACCAAAATTCCTGATCATCATTTTGACTGGTTAAGCTCTCTCTAGTGGCATATGAGCCTATAACATGGTAGTTTCACTAAAGGAAGTCATTTCTAAATTTGATTTTTACCTACTAAGGTTGATATTAAATGTATCGCAATATTGCGGTTTTCTCAAATCTTGACCTTAACATTTTTTAACTTTGTTTATATAAACACCAGAAGCAAAAAATTATTTAAAAAAACAATAAAAGGGTTTATTATACAAAAATATTATAATTGTACAGAAGAGTATTTTTTTTACATAATTGTATCTTCGTTACGAATATATTCTCCAATGTCCGCTTGGTGAAAGCAAACGATGGCCATTGGATCGGCCCGTCTACACTCTTCCGTTGCCTTAGCTGTTGCCCCAAATCCCTGATTAGAGAAGATCTTGTTAACCTTATGCATTTACATAATTTTGAAGCAGGGAAGGATGGGAAATAGTATTTCAATACAAACCAGAGGAACATCCGTCATGGAATACACCACCACCCCTTGATATTTAGGTGTCGCTTCAGTAATCCGTCCTAAACCGGATTTCATCACATGGTTTCCGTACAGGAATTGCTGCTCAGCGTTTGGCTTAAGCCATATTTTATACTAACATAATTAACAATAAAATTAATATTCAATAAAAGCATAAACGTGAAGCACATAGTTCATAATTATAACTAACGTACTTTTGCATATGGAGCTAAATAATCCAGCGCTGTTACATGAAGACGAAAAGTTCCTCCTTGGGAAAATTTACCAAAACATGTTCCAATACTTAGCAGGTTGTCGCGGGCTACGTTAGTGGCTAACTTCATAATTCGTTCACTAGGTAAAGGAAAAAATAAACTAAATATTCCAAAAAAGTCTACTATCAACAGCACACCTGAAAAACTTAATCGAATTATAACTGATTTTAAGTCAATGTGGATTGTGGGGACTACTCTATACTTCAAGTACATGAAAGTTTCATGACCACACCAGTACATGGTTTCACTAAGCAACAGCTGATGCATGATGCATCAATAGGAGCACTACATCCTACATTATTTAAGCTTGCTTGTGATAAATTAATTTAGTTTTTGCGATGATATGGCTCGTTTGGGAACAATAGGTCCCCAAAAAAAAAAACATTCCCTAAGAAAATAAATCAGAACTTTGTGAAAAATAATTCGATTGAAATGAATTTTTGAAGTTATATACTTTAATTAATAGACATTCAAATTTACCGCACATAGGTGGCGCGTAATGTCAGCTTTATCTTTATTTCTGGTATGTCCCGCATCGAGATAATATATCGTCTGGTCAAACATGGCGTTTACTCGGGCATAGCCGCCTATATAATACAGGCCCCTGCATTATGGTTTCTCAATTGGGAAAAAGCCGACGCTAGGTGGCGACTGCAGTGTGCCAACGAAAACAACTCTTTAGGATATGCATACAACACATTTTCATAATTTATGTCTTATTTCAGAACAGCTTGGTTTAGTTTTATGAAAAACACAAATATTTTATATCATATGTATATAGCAAAGTGC
>JAQGAE010000195.1:0-47730 GCA_034696685.1 Julus scandinavius | reverse complement strand
TTTCTTTCCTTTTGTTTCCTTAGGAAATCTTGATTCATCTGTAAAATATCAACGATAATTACTTATATGAACTGGTATACAAATTGAGAAAAATGTGTACCAAATCTAGACCAGCAGTCTTCAAACTTGGAACCCTGTTTCAAATGTTCACAAAGATACAGCATTGGAATTTTTTCTTGAAAATGTCAAGGTAAGACACTTTACTAGCTACGTATTTATGATTGAGTCTAGAGTTGATAAAAATTTATATTTTATAGCAGACTATATTAAATTTTGTATATTTACATTACTTATAATTTTTAGTAATGCAGTAATATAAATTGTATTGTATATATAAAAATTGAACCAAAAAATACTACAACACACTCGAGTACCACAGTACTGATCTATCACAATGAACTTTTGAGCTAAGTCTACTGACTTTCTTAAAGTGCTGATCGAGTATTGAATTTTCCACCGCTACCGCCGAATACGGATACTGACAATTTTGATATGGAGGTTTCTGCGATTTTTAGATCATAAAATGATATATTAGTTTGTACATTAAGAAATACATGAGATGATATAGCACAAAAAAATGTTGCAGAACCCAGTTTGAATACACCAGCACTAGATGAAAATATTACCCATGATTTTCATTTGACTTTCCGTACTACTGTTAACAACATGATAGCAATCGGAGTATCTCTCGATATCTCTTTTCTTAGAAATGGGCTTCACGAAAAATGGGGACTTTGATATTGTGCTCTGCAAATCCCTTTTGAATATCAATAAGAACTGTTCTTCAGGCCCTGAGCTCAGAGGAAGAGGTTTATACAGAAGAGGCTGAAACGATGCACACACAAAAATACCTTATAAGTTTCTTAGTGATCGATTATACGATATAACAAAAAAAGAAATCTTACTGGGTAATCAACTGGTGGCAAAAAAGCATTTGGTTGTTGGGGTGGTGGTCCTCCGTCTCCTCTTCCTAATCCCAATAGTTCAGGAATACCTTTTCCTCGGCCTCTACCGCCGCGTCCTCGACCCCGTCCTGCCATCGTAAATTCGTGGAATTATTACTGTCGCTATATTAACTTGTCAACACACAATGAAATTGAAAATTTATTTCAACGTATCGAAACCGCATGGCACTGCCATCAGACGACAACACACGTCTCTAGCATAAAGCGCCGTAAAAACTAGCGTGATTTTTCGCGCATGCGCAGTCGAGTAGTTAAATGTTTTTCTTTCCAAAGGACAAATTTGTTAGGAAATCGGCGATTGCTCTGAATTAATTAACGAATGACGATAAGTATTTAATGTTTTGAACTCCCACGACTACGATTTGCCAACAGAGCTCATAAATAGCACCAAAAAGTTTCTAAGCAAGTATTCGACGAAGCAACAAGGGCACATGATTGGCAAATATATGACGTAACGCTTCGAAAAACTATATCAAACCTTCTATGAAGATGTCGGGTGTTAGTCAGGGTTTGAAAAGAGCGTTATTTCACTTGCCCAGGTCGTCACAACAGTTAGGAGTATGCTTATTAGGTAAGTTCTTACGTGTTACTTATTATAATCGTGACCGTACTCGTCCCACGTACTTTGCTTAACATATTCACATCTATTCTTGCATGATGATCGAAGTAACGATCAATGTGAGGTCAAGAAGTGTAGATAACGATTTTTTTCTTAAATATAACTTCAATTTTTTTAATCTTCTGTAACTTCAGAGTACTTGCCAACGTTTACGTGTCTGGGTGTAAGAATTTTGAACGAAAAAAATGCCCCAAATATTATATGATGGCTCCATTGATGTGATGCCATGCTAATTTAGTACTGCATGTGTCTGTAGGCTTACTTGCTTATAAAGTTTGCTACCTTATTTCTCTCAAGAAAGTACGTGTATCAGATTATACTTTTAAATTAATTGTTTTTGGAAGACTTGCATTATTGTAGACCTCAAATATTAGGAGGAATGTTAAACATTAGTAGATATCAGCATATTACATAATGAAAGTTCTAGTACAACTAAGTTTTTTGGTTGCATTGACTGGCTGACTTAAGTGGCTTCTCAAAGTTACTAAGCTTTTTTTTAGTAATTTGTTGTAATGAAACTGGCTATAGCAACTTGGGCCAAAGGCTTGATCTGCACGCCAAGAGTGCCTATTATTAAAGTTTATTATAGTAGATAAGTGTCAATAATACAGGCATTGGTGGTGTGCACGTGACGTCAGCATCCTGAGACAATCGTTTTAATATCAATGGAGTATCTAATAAAAATATACATCTTATCACAGCTAGTTTTTACCTCTTTCAACTCCCTGGCGAACCTGTGAACCCTAGCTTTGCAGAAGACCAGTTGAAAAACGCTGTCGTATTTAATGCTTTATTCGAACGACAAATCTAAAATGTGTTTCAACTAATGTATTGCAAGTTATATGCGATTCCTCATGCTTCATTTGCGAAGTTGATGTCTTCTCTGTCTGGGATAAATACAATGATTCGAGACAGTTTTAACTGTTATAAATACTTTCACTCTGCTTTATTTTACCACTCTAGCAATATAGTCAAATACTGACATTGTTTGCATTAACAATGCAAACAATGTCAGTCAAACTATGGATTAGTGGTAATAATAGCTGTGCATACATAGTGCCTGCGAATAGCCACTCCAAAACATATTCCCAGGATAATAGCTATCTATTTCCCTGCATGATGAAAAATCAAAAAAGTTTTAGCTATCAAAAGTAGGTGTACTGATAATCACATTGTTGGTGCAGGTGCTTTATGATGGCTGCATGAGACTTGTCTAGAAAAATATGTATTGAATAATTTGGCTGGATTGGACTCTGCTAAACGTTGTGTAACAATTAGAATTTGTATGCATAATTATTAGACAGCCACAGCGACGTGCAATGTCTTCCTCGTTATAGACAATGTAACTTGATAATTTGTTTTTCATCCTCATGTGTTGAAGGTTAGCTGTTTTGTACAGGTTCCTAATTATATGATACCAGCCTCTAAAAAACATGTTATTCATCGTATATGCAAGTTCAAAACATTCGATGTTATTCAAAATCAATTAATCAAACCATAATTTTCCCTCTACTAAATACAGAAAATTCAGTGTGATTTCTTTGTATAATTGCAATAAAACTATTGAACTTATCCATATCACCATTACTCGCGTTGGAAACAGAGTTTAGTTAACTTTAGTTCATTGTTTCGTAGTCAATTGACTTGGTTCATTATCTCAAAATTGTTTTGTTGAACCGCTGGTTCTCCCTTAGAAACTACGTGCTGTTTTTAACCTTGAATTGAATGACTTTTGGTTCATCGTTTGTAAACACATACGTGCCAAATTTGTACTTCGTTTGAATTACAACGAATACTTTAATGTTTGTAAATATACTGTCTAAATGTGTATTGAACATATGTTGTTGTTTATTTGTTACATTGTTGATCAAGCCGTGTTTATATAGATTTGTCCTCATATCTATTAATGTTGCCGTTATGATAGATTTAATGCGCTAGTGTTGCCTATTGCTTAAGTGTGCCAACTCGATTCTTTTTTTTTTAACTTTTAGGTGCTAAGCTATGCAATTCTTATAGTGGTACATCTGGCAACTTAATAGTATACAGATCACTTTCTACCAGTAATATTTCACTAAGAATTGTTACTGGCCCACCTGGAGAAGGCGGTGAAAGTACTGATGGACAAGGTGTAAGAGGGGGCGATGGTGGCCGCAGAGTACCGACAGGATCTTCTAGAGGTGGCAGTGCTACTAGTGGAGGAGGAGGAGGTGGAGAAGGAGGCAGCAGCAGCAAAGATAATGGCACCCAACTCAGGTGTCCCAAATGTGGAGATCCATGTACGCATGTGGAGACTTTTGTCTGTAAGTATTTCTTTTATCATTATGTGCAAATTTTTAGTTTACTCCTATAAACAAGACACTTTTAACTGTATAGTTTTCTCAACCTTTTTTGAATCATTTATGCAGTATCTATTTAATGATAAGTTTTATTACTCTCATGATACTCCTGAACCTCCCGAGATAGCTCATTGTTGGGAAAACTACCTTGTGCTATTTATATCACAAGGTTGTTATCCAAATTTGTATCATGAGGTACAATTTTGAGTGTCATGGTTAAGATACACCATTGAGTGGCAGGGTTGTTACATGCAAATGTTATTATTTGGGATTTTTATGCTACACTCTGAAATTGTTGAAAAATATTTGTCTGTTAAATTAAGTTTCAGAATACTATAAGTTGTATAGAGCTTGGTTTATGTTGAAAAATGTTTTTAAATTTTGTATTGTTTTTTCCATTTAAGCATCTACTAGATTTGTAAAGTGTGAAAAATGTCACCACTTCTTTGTTGTCCTCTCGGATGTTGATTCCAAAAAGAGTATTAAGGAAAACAGAGATTTGTCTTCTGAAAACAAAGGTGCTCAGAGAAGACCACCACCACCACCAAAAAAGGTGAATGTTTATATCAGTTGTCGTGTTTTGTCCATTTTACCATACTCATAACAGGTTGGTTAAAGTCGCAATTATTTATTTTATAGATTTACGAATTCATTAATAAGCACGTCATAGGTCAAAACTATGCCAAGAAAGTGCTGTCTGTCGCAGTCTATAATCACTACAAGCGAATATTTAACAATGCTCCTCAAGGAACGACTGGTGCCAAAGCGGAGGGATCTATTGCGGAAACCCCAAATCAGCAGACATTTTCACATCGTGGTATGCTTATAATTTGCTTGGGACTTATTCCACTTATGTTTGGACGCCCATTTTTTTCAATTCCATAACTGTCTCAAATCTAGACTTAATGCATCTAGCAGGAATTGGACATGGCAGCGCATTGGGAGTGACCTTCCAACAGCAGCAGCAACAAAATGCTGAAAGTAAAAAACCCATTGCCGGTAGCGATCTGCTAGATTCCTCTAATATTGACATCCGATTAGAGAAGAGCAATATCTTACTATTAGGACCAACTGGTTCAGGTACAGTGATTTATTTCCTCTTATAAAATGAGTCGTTGCCCAGGTTAATTTAGTGTATAATCTTTATTTCCATCGCATCACTGTAAATTTTTATATTTAAGGTTTTTTCTAAAAACAAAGCTATCATCCGAAAATTGTTGGATTATTGTGTTACCGTCGTTGACTTTGAGAACACAAGTCTTGTTTTTGTCCTATCTTCTTTTAGGAAAGACCTTGCTTGCCCAAATAGTGGCCAAGTGTTTGGACGTACCTTTCGCCATCTGTGATTGCACCACATTGACTCAAGCCGGCTACGTAGGCGAAGATATAGAATCTGTCATTGCAAAACTTTTACAAGATGCAAATTATAATGTTGATAGAGCACAACAAGGTGAGAAATGATTATTTTACGAGCGTGTGGAAAAAAAGCTGGTTCCTGTATTCTTTAGAATGATTTAACAGTAATTGTATGTTTCAGGAATTGTCTTTCTGGACGAAGTTGATAAAATAGGAGCTGTTCCCGGAATTCATCAGTTAAGAGATGTTGGAGGGGAAGGTGTGCAGCAAGGTATGCTCAAGATGCTAGAGGGCACCATTGTCAATGTGCCGGAACGAAATTCTCGCAAGTTACGTGGGGAAACAGTCCAAGTAGACACAACCAATATTTTATTTGTGGCATCTGGGGCGTATAACGGACTAGATCGAATTGTTAGCCGCCGTAAAAATGAGAAGGTAGTTTTTTTTAAGCTGAATCATTTTAATGGGCATCCATGGCTTCAAACGCTGCCTAACGCAACTTAACATGCATTTTATTGCAGTATCTCGGTTTTGGCGCTGTAGTTAGTGAGTCCCAAGGCAGGCGAGCTGCATTTGCTGCAGACCTTGCAAATCAGTCTGTGAGCAGCAGCGTAGAAGAAGACAATGTGGAACGTGATGCACTTTTGAAAAACGTCGAAGCACGTGACCTCATAGAATTTGGCATGATTCCAGAGTTTGTTGGCCGTTTTCCCATCATCGTTCCCTTCCATAGTCTCAATGAGAATATGCTGGTGCAGATTTTGACAGAACCGAGGAATGCGCTTGTGCCGCAGTATCAGACTTTATTTACAATGGATAAGGTAGGTTTTACTTGTTTCAATCCATGGTTACTAAGATAATTTGGATAATATGTGAATTACTGCTGGTGGTGCCAATTTGAGATTGGCTCATTGTGGAGATATTTCCTGAAATTTGTTAGTTATATCGTGAACTTTTTAACCCAACTGTTGCCACAAATGCCCTAAAGTCCTTCCACACTACTCAACACATCCCTTATGTAGTTCTAGTGTTATGGTCGAGATGCTAGTGTACGGCTAGTGATCCAGGGTTGCAGGATTGAAGCCCAATAGAAATCAACACAAAAGAAACTGAAACAATTTTTTTTTTGCATTTGTTTAAAGTTTGCACAAAGGCAGCCAGAATGATCAAAATTATAGTGCAGATATGCAACCTTTATTATGGTGTTTTTTTCTAATTTCTCTAAACCTTATCATTAGGTCGACCTCAGTTTTAGTGCGGATGCTTTACGAGCCATTGCCCGGATGGCAATGGAGAAAAAAACCGGTGCCCGAGGACTGCGAGCTATCATGGTTAGTAAAGCGTGTATTTCCTTTTAGTACTACATCTAGCTCTATTTTTTAAACATGTGTATGATTGGCATGTCTCATTTTAAATTCGTATGCTATTTTTATAGGAAAGTATATTATTGGAACCCATGTTTGAAATTCCTGGCTCAGATATCGGTAGTGTCCACGTGACTGAGGACGTTGTCAAGGAGTTATCAAAGCCGATCTATGTACGGGGAAGAATTATTGAGAACGAAGAAGAGGAATCTCCTGTTGTGGACCAGAGAGCTGTAAATCCCTAAAAAAACGTAGGCAGTTTATTTCATTTTATGTTGATATCAAACTTAGATGGGATAATATTGAAAGACATTGACCCTCGGGCTGCCCCTTGATAGAATTTCTGTCGTGATTTTCGAAATATTAAGAGTAAACCGTTGTGGTATTTCACCACTTTTTTTAATTCAACCTGGGGACATCCTAAATGGGGAATATGGGCATTTGTAGATCCTTTATGCCTTACATGCCCCTTTTTGTACATTGATTTTTGGTCAGAAGCAGGTAAGTTTGCCTGCTGTCTAAATCAGATGTAGAGTTTTATAATTCTGCTAACTTCTGTACATTGGACAGATAAAAAAAAACATTGATATGTGGTAAATATGTTGGATTTTCTTGGAAATACTATTGCAGTAGTATTCTTCATTGCTTATATACAATGTATGTATGATTACCGGAAGCTGTTTGAGTCATGAACTGTATTTTATTAATTCTTAAATTAAAATGATTAGTGGTGGAATTCATTTCTTGGAATGATTTAAACACAAAAGACCCAGTATTGGCAAAAAGCATATGAAAAATGTTTACTGCTTGACCTTTGCACATGAAGATTTGTGTAACTAAACTTGCCTTGCTTGAGGATATACGAGTAGTAAACGTAACGATGTCCCATGTAGATTGTTGCACGTTAAAAACTCCTCGAGAGGGGGTGGAAGTCCCCCCTTTGTAGTCAAAATTACCAGGTTGCATCGATATGAAGGCTCATCCCCTGGCGTTGGTGTTCAGCCCTCGTATTGTAGAAATTGCAGAAGATTCTCAATTGGTTCACATGATAATTACATGAACACAAAAAATGGACATCAAAGTAGAAAAAATATTTCATTAAAATTTATTTGGTAGCCATTTAAACTTCAGTGACGTTATACTAGAAAACGTTATGCTTACAATGTACAGCTTAGAAAAAAAATGTGTTAACGAAAATTAACTTTCTGATTAAATAAATCTTATCTAGTAGTTGAAGCTAAGCCAAATATTATTGCGTTTTGAACAAGGCATTTGGCAGTTAAATAGACAGATTTTAGTTGCATGTTTGAAAGGCTTTTGAGCAGTTCTTATGAATTTCGCATCACAACTATTTGTTTGTTTGCTGTAAATTTTCAGCTGATGAAGAGAATATCAGCTTTATAATTTTTAAATTGCTCATGGCAAAATATGATTTCTTGTCAATTATCAAATGATGATCCGAGGACAAATGCAAAAACTACGCAGAAAATTATAAAACTTATCCGATCAAAAACTTGAAGACACTGCTTCCAGTCTTGGGCAAAATATTTTTCCTTCGAAAAGTCATTTGGTCGTATTCGGAGATCATCGATTTCTACTTCAAGGTTGTTTGGTTCACCTCGTTTACCCATGTGAAGCTGTTTGGAAATTGACATTTTTTTAAATTGGGATTTTCCACATAAAAAGCAAGGTTATTAAATCAAGATTGAATATGTATACATTTTCAAAACTATACTTACAACAACGGTGGGATTCACAAGAAGAATCCTTCCAACCCAACTGTTAACAATAATTTTTAAGAATCGTGGGCCTGGCTGATTATGACGGGCTCGTGCCAAACATATTGAAACCATGGACAATATGATAGATGCCGTAGTGATAATTACACAATTGCCACAGAACCAAACTGAAATATGGAAATTAATGGTATTTTTATATAGGTGCTCAATTTTACAGTATCCGTTAGACTTGTTTCAGTTAATGCGATATTGCACGAGCATTAAGCGTATTCGGTAATATGTTTAAAAAGGTCCTTTGAATTGAACAGCTTGTAGCTTTAGAATGGCTTCACACCAAAACACATTTTTTGTGATTCATTGTTTAACTTTCCAATGTAGCCATTTTTTCTATAATTTTTCAAAAAATTGCTCGCAAGTTTAGTTGCAGTTACTTCAATAAAATATTTGCTGTAGAAATGTTTCTTAAGATTCTTACCAATCATGGGTACGAACTTCCCTGTAGGAGGTAGTTTCCATGATAGATGTATTAGCAGGATTACTAGAATCATTAGACTGATGCCCCCTATTGTAATCCTTTCGGTTGATGCAGGGGGTAGCCAGAATGATGCCAATGTGAGCACCACAACAGCTAAACCAGAAGTTTAAAGCCATTCAAAATTAAAGTAGACTGGCCAAATCTCAAAATATCCGAGTTGAAAATTGGTTTTACCAAGAGTAGGATAAAGGGTCGTAAGTTTGTAATAAGGAGCCCGGCGACGCAATTGAAGCTCGTAAACGACTTCTGGGTATGGTTCTTCACAACATGCATAGTAACGAGTCTTTTTAAATGACCTGCTTCCAATTATTTCCCATTGATTATTTTCATTGTATGCATCAGAAAACTCAATCTGAAATATTTTCCACAGTATAAGAGATGCGAACGCAAAAAGTAAGATTGAAAAATCACGAATATTAACCTTTGTTTCGTTATTATACAACGAAACATCCACCAAAGTTCCATCCAGAGTCCATGATCCAAATTTTAGATAGCATTTCTGGACATCATATGGATATAATCTTAAATCCACGTTGCAAATGCTGTGAAACGTGGCCGGAGGTAGCCAGCGGACATTTCCTGTGTTGTACACCAAGGTGTAGACATGACCCCAAGGGTCAATTTCACTGGCCCTTGCGCTGGAAAACAATAATCCACTCATAAGGTTTCAAATTGTAACAATGTAGCTAAATCCATACATGTAATTTAGGTGAAAATGGAATATAACTAATTTCAGTATGTTTAACGACTGTTTTGATATTGATGAAGTTTTTTGTGATTTTATTGATAATATTAACGACTTATTTTATTACCTGTTGAATAATTTAATATCTGGCTGCCAAATCATATTGTCAGGAAAACGTACGGATTTTATGCCACCATATTCTTCACTGTTCCAGGTCAATCTGGAATCGTTCCATACCTAATTAAAAATAATTATTAAAATAATCGGTCCTTGCCTGGAAATATTTTTGTTGTTTTATAAAATCTCGTGAGATATATAAAAATTCATGATATTTTGGGGGAAAAATTTTAAAAAAATTTAGAACGTGGCATTACTGAAAAAAGTGGAAGCATCTATTTGAATTATTATACAAGAACTTTTTCAACAATTTTATTACATATATCAGAATTTTTTTCCATTAAAAAATTGTTTTATATAAATTCTTCTCTACTTTCCACTAGACTTCAGTGAAACACCTGAGGCCCTTTGGCAGCACATACATAGTGTGCAGCGAAAAATTCAGCGACTTACCAGTTGAACAAAAGTTTCTACTGTTAACCTCTCACTTCTTTCATTCTGAAAAAAAAAATGAAATCTATATTCATTTTTATAAGGTTCTATTATTTAGAAACTAGAATAAAAAAGGTTTAAACTTACCAGTTCTTGAATGCTTGCGACAGCCAGTCCTATGTCCACACGTATTGGACTATCTTTCTCCCTCTTTGGTAGAACGTGAACATTATACTTATGTAACAGGTGCTTTCTTAATATTAATTCGTAATCGTAAGTGCTATTTCCACCTAGAATAAAGGGACAAATTGAGGAGTTAGTGTTACACAGGATTAGGCACAATTCAGCACCTCTCAAATATTTTCAATATGGCAACATTTAAGTAAAATATTTGATTTCACAATTTAAGATGAAACAACATGTGAGGATTCTAGAAAAACATGTTGCTCGTGACATTGGGCATCAATTTATCGGTTCGTGCGATATTAAAATTTTAGCAGTTAAAAATATGACAAAACATGTAATTTTTCACTATTGGCAGCATTTAAGCAATGCATCAAAGCTTGACAGGAAAACACAACTCATGGGATGTTGAGGTGAGCTTTCCTGTCAAACACAGGTGTGATGCATGATTGCTGCCATTAATGAAAAAAGCGAAAATGACCACTGAAAGGTTGTTTAATATGCGTAATTCAATATCGCAAAAGTACACAATATACTAATTTGACGACGTTTTACAAGTTTCTAATTGAATTTTATATCTTTAATTGCTAAACTTTGAAAATCGCGCTGATCAAGAAATCGATGTCCGGTATCACGTTCCAAATGTTTTCTGGATTGTGAAATCAGATGTTGTCTAAATGTTGCCTTGGTACAGATATTCAAGACGAAGAGTTTTGGTACCCAAAAAGAGAAATTAAACAAAGTTAAGCGTTTGTTATTGATTTTCAAGTTGCATACAGACTGTATTAAGTTATGATCAATTAGACTAAATTAGGCAATGTTATAGTTAAGCATATCATTGCTAGCACACGACTTATTTATAGAATTATGTCCTCGTTTAGATTGTGGTGAACAGAGGTGTAAAACATGGCGAACCTGGCACAGTAAGCTACTCGATATATCATAAGCTTTTTTAGCAACTAATTACTAGCTATGTTAGGCTTAGTTATCGGTTGAAATCTATTTGTAGTTTATTTATATACACTGCCAATGTGCAATAAGTTATAAAGATGGGTGCATGTAGAATAATAAACCTATTATTACATTAGTTTATAGCTTTTCTTTTGATTTTAAATTAAACGCCCAAGTTTGGGGTTCTGAGATTTAAGTTGACGTCACTTATTTAAGCCAGTGTAAGCATCTAAAACCTAAAAGTACCAGACTTTCTTGCATCAGATGCTAAAATATTGCGTAATTGCATATATACATACATACATCGTATAATAATAATAATAATAATAGATCATTGTGAACTACAATGTGTACATAGATTGAACATAATTTAGTGAAATTTGCAATGTGGGGCAGTAGACTATTAAAAAACTCTTAACATGCTTTCGATGCATTTGTACAATTTGCAAGAAAAAGCACCAAACTTTCTCTTGAGTTTGAAAAACTTGTTAGTTCAAATATGAACTTTACTTGTACTTTTCTGTTTTACGCTGCAATCACACTTTGTTGTGATTTTCAGCACTCACGAAGGCCAAAATTTAAAAAATTTACTCAAATACTTGTACTTACCCTCCGTTTCTTCGGGTGTTGCATGTGCAGCGTTGAAGACAGCGTTGAATAGAGGAAATAGTAGTATATTCAATAAAAGCATGATTATTTGCGAACCAGGTTTGTCCTACCAACATTGACCCTTGTAGAGAAAATACTGCAGCATAATGTCAACGCGGATAAATTACTGTTGGCTTTTCTTACTTCATTAACAGTGCAAATGGGAATGTCCTCATGCGATTACATGCAGTCTATGCACTGTTAATTAGTTTTTAATTTGCGACATTGCCAAGAACCAATGCTGTCGTAGTTGTCATTGAATTAATGGACTGCGTACCTGTCAGAAAGCAAGGTTAATTTGGTTTTATAATCCACAGAGGCTAAACCTACGTGTAAATGGCTAAACGAAAACCTCGATTTGTAATTCTTGGCTGATGTTAAGTTTGAAATTTCGCGCTGACGTAGGCATATTTTGACTCTAAAGCCTTGCCCTTTTTGATAAGTGCTGGCTAAGCGAATAGTAAGTAATTCAGCTGCAGGTAGGCTAGGGTTAAGCCCTTTTGAGTCTTCTGCAAATTTAAAGTTTTCATATAGAACAACTGAGATGCTTTTATCTTATTGAATTCTTCTTCGTATATATATCTACGGTTTTGTGATGTTTATGATTATGCAGTCACTGCCACTGGTAGCTGGCATTTGAAAGTGCAATTCTGAACAACAACAAATTGCTTCAATAAGCTATTTCTCACATGTTATTGTAATTTGATATGCAGATGAAATTATATGGATTTCTACAATATTAAACTCAATTTGAATCTGTAAATGTTTTTCCAAAAAGTTAGCATTGCAAACATCTAGTTGATATTTTAAAAGCTTGTGATTCGCTACCTGTAGTTGAAATTAAGTAGTTCAGATTAAATTTTGCGTGATCTTACTAAAAATATAACTCTAAAAGTGAGGAGTGAAGTAATACATATAATTTATTCTTGATTAAACGTGAAAGCACCGGCTAAAGAAAAAGCCATTATTACCAAAAATATCAAAAAGTTGACTCGATCTATCATTTGTAATCCTTGAAGCCATTGCGCTGTGTAATATTGTTGTCTCATAATTTCGCTGGGGATGTTTTTTAAGTCGTCATCTAGCTCCAAACTATCCGGAGAATCCACGTGATTTATGGCAGGGCTCTAAATGTTTACAAAAAAAAAATTCCATTTGAACAATGAGATTGTGATTACGCAATGCAATAAGACGAGAACAATATTGGGATTGACTAAGATGAACTTCTTGAAAACTTTTTTCTCTTGCATTATGTCAATTTTTATATTAAAATAGTTTGCGTATAGATAAAGTCATTAAAAGTTTAAACGCGAGATTAGTGATTTAACTGAATGTCGTAATTATGACAACCATTGACTAGATTTTCGGTGGTACAAAAGATCGCATAATTTACTTTTAAAAAGTTGATATGTTACAATGTTTAAAAAAAAACGAAATTTCCGCTATGATCTCCGTTTGGTTTAATGATCAAACTACATTAACATCTTTAGATATTGTACGCGAGCTAGATTGATGGAAAAAAACCCACAAACTACCAACACATAGTTTGTTTTCCGTTAAGTTTAGACTATATAGATATCCACTTTATCATCCATTTGATAACAGATTCGATAATATCGATGACTACGCAATGTTCAGTTATTATAAGAAAGAAACATGCACAAACTGAGATAAATTATTAACTTACAAACACTTCCGGTGAGTTAACGCAAAGAATTTTTCCAAATATACTGTTAGTTGAGACTCTCATCCAATTTGGTGCTGGTTGATTGTACTGAGCTCGTCCATAAACAAATGAAATCACTGAGAGGAGTATGGAGGCAACAATGATCAAAATGAGATTTCCACAAAATGATACTGGAATTTATAAACATAAAACAACGTGTTAAAACATGCAATTACCTAATAGAGTCAAGCGTTTTTATATGGTTTGCAATAGAAAAGATACACTAAGAATAAGGATAACTAAGCAAATAGTTTGAGCAAAACTATTTGTTCAGTTTTGTGAGCACAATCGTTTTCTTTTTTTTTTGTTCCTGCTAATACGATTTCATACATATATTGAGTTATGTGCATTACACAAACAACCATATTTCACCTAAAGTGTATTCAACACAAACTTAATTTATTAAGATGCCCATTATTATACTCTTAAAGACTACATACAAGGGAGATTCTGTTTAATTAAAAATCTGGGGACCAGGACATAATTAGGGACTATCATTTTCTCTATTAAGGTTTATTCTAAATAAATGACAATCACGATTAACCAGTGTGTTAAGAAGTTTTAGCATTACCGATCATGGGTATTGTCTTGCCAGCTGGAGGTAATTTCCACGATAGAAGTTCCAAAATGATAACTAGCGATACGAAGTTGATGCCATTGAGAATGAATTTTTCAGAAGAGTTTGGAGGAAGCCAAAAAGTGGCCAAAGTGAGCGCAACAACGGCAAAAGTTGGATATAAAATGGTTTGTTTGTAGTAAGGAGAGCGTCGCCGCAACTGGATCTGAAATTGGATTTCTGGAAAGGGCTCTTCGCAACATGCAAAGTACTTCACACCGGGCTCGGCGTGGCTGTCGATAATAGCCCATTGGTTATTCCCCATAGAGGAATCCATGAACTCTATCTGAAAATCAATTTGATATTCAATTTTTCAATTTTTTTTTCTAAAAAAAATCATGGTTGCGGTCGTATGCTACAGCGCTAGGCAAACCCACTTTGTCGTCGGAATTCATGAGTGTCATTTCCAGCTGATATCCATTCAGTGTCCATGATCCAAATTTCAAGACGCACTTCTGGACGTCATATGGAAAGTTCCGTAGGTTGATGCTACAAGAACTGTGAAAGGTACTGGGCACCACCCAGTCCACTTTTCCAGTATGTTGTACAACTGCGTGGACATCGGCTTGTGTTTCCAACTCAGACAGCTTAACCCTGCAATTCAATTTAAAAATGTCTTCAATAAGTTGAATTCATTGGTGATAAGCAACATTGGGGTTTTAGCCTGTTTCCTAAATATTTGAAATTTATTTGCATGCAATATGTATCATTATGCATCAACTAATGTATCATTTAGCTTCATCTCATAACATCACGATTATTGCTTTTTGAGATACTGGCAATATAGTAATTTAAAAAATAAAAGAGCTTTCCAAATTTTTTTATATGTCACAAATTCGCAATGAATTCTCATTTAGATATTACTGCAATAATAACATTATTGACTTTTAGCTTAAGTTCATAAACGGTTATGTTACACTGATACATTGATATTGATTCCTAGATGGCAATGCCTCGTTTCACTGATATACAATTCATAAACATTCTGAGAAATGTTTACTTAATATCTTTATCATACGAATACCATTCTCTCATTAGATATACGTACTCGTTAATTCAATTGAATATAATTTGGGATATACATTACTGTACAGTTGAACCTCAAATTATATAGTAAGATTTGATATTTTTACAAACGCCATTTTCTGTTACCTGTTGAAAAGCTTTATATCTGGATGCCAAATGGTATTAGGTGGTAATCTCGTTGTTTTCAATCCACCATATTTTGTGGTATTCCAGGATAATCTGCTGTCATTCCATTGCTGTAATGAGAAATTCAGATTATTTTTTATTGCAAACTGTACAGAGCAATATATTTTATTTTCGTTTTTAATTCAATTCTGATAATTCGATCCATTTTGGCCTAGTCTTTAAAAACATTACATTAAATTGTGACGAAACGCTAAACTTACTTGATAAGAGTAATGAAATATGAGTAGCTAAAAAATTAAGCTTATCAAAATCTAAACGTTTTTATGAGAAATTTTGCGTGAACTATGGACGTTTTTTGAAATTATACAAAATAACGAATACTTGAACAGCATAGTATTTGTAATTAATCATACAGTCTTTCAATAATTGCGAAAAAGAATAACATGTAAAATAAAAACTTTGCAAAGCAATATTTTATGTAAATAGTTGAAAATATTTCATTATTTAGTATTAGTAGTAATGCATTTGACTACTAAAACGTTTTGTATTTACCATTTTAAGCCACGCATCAATTGTTAACGATTCAGTTTTTTCGTCCTAAAAAGAAGTCAATAATATATTTGAGGTGTTCACGATTCAATAAATCTTGAAATTTAAGACAAGCAAGATGTTAGTCTTTCATCAGGAGAGTTGGTGAAGAGGGTTATTAAGCATTAACGGGCGCTTTGTCAATGGTTGGTGATGATCATGATAATGATGCTGAAATTGACAGAATCAATCGAAATGTAAACTGCCAAAAATGTCTTTGATAAAAATGTCATCACTGTTATATAAGACAGCGTGGTCATAAAATTATAAAGGGGGCGACCTTATTTAAGAGCGACCTTTGAAATCTTAGGGATAAATGTACTTAATTCTCACTAAAAACTGGATCTTGTATTTCAATTTTTTGTATGTTTATATACTTTTTCAATTACAAAAACATTGGAAAAGACACTTTCTACTACTCTGAAATAAACTTAATCAGATAGGATTATCTACTGTTTGCTCCAAGTTTGTACATGTAGTATACAGTGTAGGACCTGTTGTGACTGGATACAATAATTTGAATGGCTTAACCAATCCTTTAATTTTGAGTTTGCACACAATGGCAAAAAGAATTAAGGACAAAATAAATTAAGAGTTTATGAATTGAGTTTTAACGCAAAGAGATGATCTGCTAGACTATTGTGATGATTTTTCATTTCGTCAGCAGATGTGATAGCGATGGACTTTATAATTTGCCAGCCACTTTTTAAAACTTACTAAATTTGGTTATTAAAGTTGAAAATCCAAGTGATTCCAAGAGGCTTTTGAACTGCTATAGTTTTCTAAAAGCATTCTGCTAACACGTGACAAGGACATTGGTTAGGTGAGAGGTCAAACTGTGTGACGTCACATATCTTTAAAGATGTTAATACAAAAATAGAAGATAGGGTAATAGGCTTGCATTAAGACCGTTAAACATGCATTGCTTTTGAAAGGTCACAACCCACAAATGTTTAAATGTTTTAAAGTACTTACTAGCTCACGAATGGCGATTATTGACATTTGCAAAGCCACTTTTACAGGAAAATTAGGATTGTGGGGTGGTAAAACACGGGAACTGTAGTTGCTTTGTAAATCTGAATGTAATTGGCTTTCGAAATCGTGTAATGCCACATCCCCAGCTGTTTATGAAATAAATAAAAGCGGTTTATTATTTACTATTTGTATAGAATTCATGAAAACAACGCTATTACTGGATTCAACTGATTTATGTCCACATTGAGGAAACCAAAACTAATTAGTTGGTAGTGTACATAGAGCAGATGCTTAATTGAAGCTAATTGCTCGTTATCATACGCTCAATATATACAAGTGTACAATGAGATGGTTTAATTAGTCTGCATGGTTTTTGTATAAACTAATCTAAATTGTTACTATTTGCAACATGTTCCACAAAATAATCTGTTATTTTTAAAATTTATTTTTACCATGTATATTTTTTTAAATGCCATTGACCAAAGTCTGTTTTTAGACTTTTAATGACAAGAGTAGAAAACCAACACAAATTGGAAATGCAGAAAACTGTTTAATGATGAACATTTTAACTATAAGTAAATAATGTTTTTAATTATAAAACTTTATTACATTTTTCCTGGTTTTTAATTATTCAATTCAGATCATTTCAGTGAATGTTATGGAAGCTAGAATTCCTTAAATATTCTATAATTTCCAAGCTTATTTATTGAACTGCATGATGAATCTAAGCAATATTCATTTGTACAAATATTATATATATATATGGCACTGCAAATTCATAGTTGGTGACCTAGTTTTAGTATTGAAGGTGCCCCGAATAAGGGGACCAATGAATAATTTTCAATTTCGAATTGTGTAATGTAAGCCAAAACAACTTTTATTGACCAATGTTAATTAAAAAGTTAACATTCAAAGCCCCGATTTTCAGGAAAAATTCGCTTATTAGTGGCCTTATTTTCTAAAAATACCTTCTACGTATTGTCATTTTCTAATATATTGTATCAGACTTAGTGTGGTGTTAAGAATTCATCAACAATTTAGAAAAATGTTAAAAATACATCATTTGGCAGTGTATTTTTGTAAATAATTGCGCGTTCGTATAGTACATATACCCATTATATATATATATATATATATATTTTTTTTTTGCAAGTACCAAATTGCATTTCATATACATTATAAAAAATTGACAGCATATTCCCGATAAACCACTCAAAGTACGTTATCTAACTGAGAAACATTTGAAGTTGTCATCGCAACTTCATGTATGAACCTATATATAGCCTTTCTACAGCGCCAAATTCTGAATTTTACGAGGACAACCTAATGGCAAAGGTGACTTTTGAAGTCTGTTTAAGTAACCACCCATAAACACGTAGTTGGTAAACAAGCCAATGCATTAATTACAATAAATTAATGCACTTGATTGAGCAATATTATCTTGGAGGGACCAAAGGGTAAATTGAACTTTTAATAGCGTTTTTTAAGATTGTGATAAACGTACTTTAAAACATAAGTAAAAAACAGCAGTCGTGATTAACTTCAATAATGTGGACACACCTTGTTGCATATGTATTGCTACATTATTATATATATAGGTGTGCTTGACCTGACCCACTTTATAGGCTGGCAGCCCATAACTTTTTAATATTCCATATCATTGAATCACGTACCTTTTTGATTCGTTCTCCAACCGCTGACGTATTCCCAGAAAACGGCGTACAATATAAAAAACGTTAGCAAATTAATCCTCATTGTCCCCTTAAAAGTTTTTGAATTCTTGAGTTGAGATTCAAAGTTTATATCCAGACAGAAATGCAACTATCTTGAGAGCAGCATGGAGCTAAATGTTCACTTTCACAACACGATTACTCAGTGGTTCTGAATCTCTCACCCTCGCTCTTTCCTACGTGAAAGAAATTGATAAGCAACAAATAAGCGTCGAATTAACTCTCAGCCTACAATCGTTTAAAAATCAACCTTTGCACAGAGTTCATCTTGAATCTCAACTGCTTACGATATTAATTATACACCACTGACTTAACAAGTTTGGTCTACTTTAGGGTTTGTTTAAATTTATGTTTTTTACTATGTAGTTCTAGACTGATTTCAATGTACTTTTTTTTTCTCACTTTTTACACTTGGTACATATATGCTTTTAGAATTGAGGAAATTAAGTTAAATTCGAGTAAAGAGACAACATTTGCTTTCATTTTTCCCAAAAAATGATAAATGGTAAATAAAATTTAAGAAATATTGCGATGTATTACCTATTAAGTATACATGAATTAATTTTGAAATTGAAACATATTTATAAAAATTGATTTGAAATTGTGTGAAGTAGTCATCCACCATTGGGGGATGTTGTCTGCACTTTGTCGGCCATCTTTTTAAATAGCATTGGTCAAATCGAATGGTTTTTGGAAAATTGTTGATAAACACTGTTAAGCCGGCTCTCCACCAAGACGTACATGTACGTATAAACATGTTTTTTACAAACATATGCAAAAATTTTTGCCCTCTGGGTTTGTTTCAGCCGCCATTTTTTAAATATATGTAAATATCAAAATTGTACAGCTATTAAAGACATTTAATAGGTGCACAATTTTGATATTTACATATATTTACAAAATGGCGGCTGAAACAAACGCGGAGCACAAACTTTTTTGCATATGTGTGTAAATACTTGTATATACGTACATGTACGTCTTGGCGGAGAGCCGGCTTTATATAATCTGCATTTGGACAGATGTAAACATTTTTTTTGGAAATTTGTATATACCAAGGATAAGGTATTATAAAGCAAAAAAAATGCCCAATTATGTTTATATATAAAGAGGGATAGTTTGAGCTTTTTCTAAAGTTTCGCTAGTAAACAATCAGCTGGTTTATAAGCTTTGTTAAACATAATATAGAAAAACAAAATACAAATATACATTTGCAAACTTTTTTACTTTTATTACATGATGTTACAGTAAATTTGCAATTCTGTTTCTTTTCAAGATCCCCTTGTTGTTTTCTTCGTTTCCTGAAATATGTGTTCTTGGTGCAGGATCTTCATATGGTATAATTTCATCATTACATCCATCAAAATGAACAATGCAGAAGTTGTGGAGCACACAGCATGCTAGGACGATTGGAGGAGCGCTTTTAGTGTTTCCAGTTAAACACTGCAGTTTTTGAAAACGGCCTTTTACCAAACCAAACACGTTTTCAATGCAAAAGTGAGTTTTTAACAATGCATCATTGAATTTAATCTGTTGATCATTTAATCTTCCATCATCATTGAATGGTGTCATTAACCATTTCTCCAGGGCATAACCATAACCGCCCAATAGATGGCTGTCTTTTATTGGAAAGTAGCTTCTGTAATTTTCTTTTATTTCACTGAAAACCTCAGAATTCTGAAAAACTGGACCGTCATATTCTGATTCCCCAGTTGCTGATAAAACAAATAATATTTATGTTATAATTTAAAAGAATGCATGGTTTTTTTAAATTTCATCTGGAGCATAGTTAAGAAATTAGTACTAAAATGAACAAAATTCAGGTCAAATCTTAAACTAACCTATGAAACAATTTGTAAAAAGACCTTCACTTGTGCAGATACCTTGCACTATAATTGAATGCTTGTTTTTCCTTTCGTTGTAAGGAACATGCTGTTTATTAGAAGCAACAATTGGGATATGCACTTCATCAATGCAGCCAATGATTCCTGAAATATAAACGAACACACGTAGGCATTACAACAGTATATATTATCGATATCATATGGATATAAAATCTAGTTGATATACCCTAGAAATTCCCACCTGGAAACCCTGCTATGCTTTCAAATTTTGTCATCACTTGTATGCATTCTCCTGCTGATGGCCATGTTACGTACTTGGACGATACCTGGTGTAGAGCATTAGACAATGTACGTACACAATAATGCACTGAAGACCTAGCCACACAAAAACGTTCCCCAACTGCAGACATCGAGTCCTTGTGCGTTAGGTAATAAAGACCGATGAGCAAGCATTTTTCTACACTTAGAGGCATGTTGCCACCTCTGTATGTCTTTTCAAAGCATTCTGTGACAGTCAATACATCCAGAAGCTTGTTGAACGTCGACTTGGTCATTCTGAATTGCTCATGGAATTCCACGTCATTGTATCTTGGAACTAACGATCGAATAACACTTGCTTTTCTGATCGATTCCCTAAGTTTGACAGGAGTCTCTTTAATGTTGTCACTCTGTAACGCTGCGATCGTTGTCAAGATGCAGAATTTGGTCCTTTTCAGTCGTTTAGCAGGTTTCGGCTGATAATAAACATATTTTTCTTCTTCTTCTGCTCGTATATAATGTTGAACTATCTCCTCCTCTCGTGAATCAAGCATTTCATCGGCAATAAAGGCTGCTAAAAGCCTGCAAACGTCCTTAGAAAGCGCCATTTTGTTTCCAAGCTCAAATCATATGGTGCTTTCGCGCGCGAACAGGTTTAAAACAATGATGTCAGATTGAGAGAAAATCTATTCTACTTGAGATTTAAATTGGCGCGCAACTCGTTTGCTTAACAATATATTTAGAATATTTTGTATAACTTTAATAACTTTTAATTTCATACATGCCTACGAAAAATCAATAGATTGCGTTCGTTGATTACACATAATCTTGTTATCAAAGTCATTGGGGAAATGTTATCAAACTATCTGGTAACACAACATGTAAAGCTTGGAATAATGGTCTGCTAGTTAAGGGACTTCGATACATCTGTGAGTTTAAAATATGCTTCAAAATATGCCGAATTTAAGTTAACAATCGTTCTTATGCCAATTTTAAAACGAAGCTTGACGTAAATATTCTCTCTACTAGATGCGAATATGCAAAATGGTATTACTAAAGCGAAAATAACGTTTCAATTATGATATTTGCTATCGAATTATCGTCTGCAAAACTGAACATTCGCTCCTTATGTTGTGATTTTTAGGTTTGTGCAATAATTTCTTTTCTTCATTTTCTGCATTCTGATGGAAGGAAAGATTTTCAATTTAAGATTTTTTTCTAGTAAATAATTGTGGGTGTCTATCATGAGCATGGAAGGGCTTTTATCAGGGCAGACCAGCCCAACTACAGCTGACCTTGAAGTGGAAAAAGTAATGTTAAAACCTCTCAAGCTGGAAGAACAGCTGTATTCGGCATCATCTCGTTCGTGTTCACATTCACCAGCTGATGCAAGGCGTGCTCACAGTGCCCAAGACCATTCTGTTCGTGTTCCGAGTCTCGGACAAGACGGATCCAGAAAAAGTGCATTTTCTCCTTACAAGGTAGCAGTTGGTCCATTTGGAAAGTCTTGTGAAATCCTTGCAAAGAATGAATTAACAAAGTGGCATTTTTATGTATTTTAGCCAACTACTGTGCTTACAAATCTGCAGAGAGGAAATGTTGAAACTCAAACGCCTTGTTTTATTCCAGGTAATTTGGACAATTTGTCATTTAATTTTCATCCTTCTTTATTTAATTCTTCAGGGCTCTAACAACTCACAAAATTCACATGATTATAGTTAATGAACCATTTTAAACTGTCCTTTTAATGTTTTTTATTATAAAGATCCAAGCACTCATCAGCTTGCTGCTCAAGGAGAACTCATTTTAGATGAAGATACTCCAGGTAGAACACAATGTTCTGAAACATGGAATTTCATAGTCTTCATTGTCAAATTTAACGGATCTGATTTTCCAATACTTAGATAGCAATCTTGATGAACCCGGCAAAGAAGGATTTACCCCTCTGATGTGGGCGTCTTTCTATGGTCAGGTGCCTATAATTAATTTGCTGCTGACACGGGGTGTGAATATTGACGCCCAAAATAGCAGAGGAGAGAATGCTTTATTGTTAGCCAGTTGCAATGGGCATAGTGATATCGTTAAAATACTACTGGATCACAAGATGAATGTCGACCATATGGATGAGGTTTGTTAGGATTATAAACCACATTTAAATAAAATAAATTACTGTCTATGATGTTAATTTTTTATCTTTCAGCAAGGCAACACTGCATTAATGTACACAGCATTTAACAACCATGCCCATAGTGCCCAGGAGTTATTACAGCACAATGCAGATGTTACCAAGGAAAACCAATATGGGGATAGTGCTTTTTCCATTGCTGTTGCAAGAGGAAGTAGGCAAGGTATTTTTAGACTGTACTTTTAGTTATCTTGCATATAATATTATGTTATCACAAAATCTAATCTTATAATTCTCTTATTAGTTCAAGTTATAATTGAAAGATATCTTCTGCAACTCTTAGAAGATGTTTGAAAATGTCTATTTCTAATGCAGAAGTTAATTACCCAGCTGGCATTGCTAGAATTAACGGTATTCGGATTTGAAGTAACGGTGATTAAATAGATCAACACAGCTATTTATTGAATTATTTTAATTAAACTTGAATAAAATAAATGATAGTTTTCATTTCAGCTTGAATGAAAGCTTATAAGAACCAAATGAATGAATATGTGATCAGTTGAGTAAACACACATGAAGACAGATTGCAAAACTCGTCAAATCCTCCTCTTCTGGGTGCTGATGTACAAAACTGAAAATTATACAATTTGGAAATGGATAAGCATTTGGTTTACATCTGTGGAATATGTTGGGACTGATATGAATAACATGTAACAGGCCATAGTAATGGAGTTACGTTACTATATGGACACACATTACCATTATTGCCTCTTATAAATGCATCGCCATATTTGTTTTTTAATTGTCCGTTAACGTACTCCTCGGTCTGTTCCAATGCAATATTCATGTATCCATCGAGACATGCTAGAACGCCTGAAACATAAATTAAATGACATCAACAATGTGCATGACGTTGGCTCATAGTGTTACACTTCTTCCCCCGATTGTCAAAAGCTGTTATCCTTTAGTGTATGTATTTTGAATCATCTATGAGACCAAAGTTAGGGAAAATAATCTTAATTATTACCTCTGTAATCAACTCCTGAATTCAGTTTGACAACAACAGGGCGCCCAATGATTTGCTTGAGAAATTCACTTGGTGTTTGTCGTCGGCTCATGCTATAATTGGCACAAAAATAGAAAAGAAAAAATAATTATTTATCAAATAAACTATAGCTTACACGATGCATTTGTATTCAAGACATTATAAGAACTCACGTGTACTGATTTTAGATTTAGAAGTCCATGAACTGGAAAAAACTAAGCGGGTTTCCCGGTAATCGCTGCGTGAATAAGACAAAAACCAGTAAGCTGCCAGCCGTTGGCTTACCTTTCATTATACAGTGGATGGCAAAGCCGCCAGCCGTCGGTTGATAACTGATTTAAAAGAGTAAGTAAGCCAACAGCCGTAGGCTTATCTTTCGTTTTATAGTTGATTGCAAAGTAAGCCGCCAGCCATCGGTTAATTTTTGGTTTAAAAAGTAAGTAAGCCATCAGCTGTCGGCTATGTTTCGTTTGAAAGTGGGTGGTAAGTAAGCCGAATGACGTCACGGATTTATTTAAATGATTCACGGCGCTCCCTATATAAAAGGGGCTATTGGCGAAGCGACAGTGTCAGTGTGTTTGCGAACTGTGTAGGTTGAATTATTGCAATATTTACGGAAGTAATCTGACGCAAGCTAGCGCGTGACTGTGAAGTCTGTGGTTTTTATATGAAATCATTTTTATGTTCTATACTCACATTTCACAGAATAAGGGCAGGACTACAACGGTAAATATACGTTTATTTATCTATACATTTGTTGACTAAAATCTGGGTTATGTATACGTAATAGTGTTACTTGTTCAATGCTAATTCCCTCAAGGTTATGGTCATATAATAATATTTCACTCCTTGGTTACAACCGATAACAACCTCGACCTACATTTCTAGATGTTAAGTTCTTAGGGCCACTTCTTGGCGATAACGTACATGTGAATTTGTGAAAAGTAGCTTCAATAAGCATTTCATTTAAAATGTAAGTGGAAATTTGGGGATTTTATTCGTAGTAAAATGTGGTCAGCACGGAGAGGGTGAAGCAAATCGACCTAATTAAACAATAACGAACATTGTCTGGAAGCAACGGTCGAATTGTTTTCAAAACATTCTTTCTTCCTATCATATCTCTCATTTATGGAATAAAACGTTTCAAGTAACCATACTAAGTAGGCCGATGAGTAAACAAAGACACAACTAGAGTAACAAAGGTCGCCATGGGTTCATCTTCAGCTAGAGGGCAAGTTCATGGGTCACTCGATCACATGGTTTACTGAAATCACATATGTGATTTCATACTATGTCCAAATGACTTTTGAAATTAGAACACATGTACAACTTATTTCCTGCTTTTGTCTTTCAGGAATGTTGACATCTATCTCGCTACACGTCTAGCAAATAATGTGATTGTTTTGAAGTAATTTTCATCGCAGATATATTCTTGGACCACAAGTATACTTGACAACTTTCAGCCAGCAAAACATGGATACCAACATCGCAAAAACAATTGTGTTGGTGATTTTGTTTTTCGTGACCTTTTTGTTTGCGTTATTGCCCCTCAAAATCGCAGCCATCGTTCAAAATACCTTGGATCCAGGGCGGCGGCATGCTTACAGAAATACCTTGAGCCTTTTGAACTGTTTTGGAGGGGGCGTTTTCTTGGCTGCGTGTTTGCTGGATTTGTTTCCAGAAATGCGCGATCAAATTTCTGAAACACTCGATAAAATGCATATTGTCACATCGTATCCAGTAGCAGAATTTGTGATGGTGTTTGGATTTTTTGTGGCTTTCATTACGGAGCAGATAGTGTTTTCTTGGCGAGAGAACAGAAATGCGAATACAGAAATCCAGCCTTTACTGAGCAATCATTGTTGTAATGGCGATTCTGAAAGATGTGCTCGGGACAACCAGGATTCACATTCGTTTTTTCATGATCCAAATCAACACCCAACTCTCCGTTCAATGGTTCTACTCTTGGCGCTCTCCTTACATTCAATGTTCGAAGGTTTGGCTATTGGACTCCAGCCTGGATTGCCACAGCTTCTGCAAATTTTAGCTGCTGTTGCCATTCATAAGTGCATCATTGCATTTAGTTTAGGTCTCAACATAGTTCAAAGTAAACTCGAAATGAAAGCCATAATAATTTTCGATCTGCTGTTCTCAATTACTACCCCCATCGGAATTGCTGTTGGAATTGTGATCATGGACTTCTCTCATTCCGTAGCGACCTCCTTGGTGAGTGGGTTGCTACAAGGAATCGCTTGTGGAACTTTCTTGTTCGTGACATTTTTTGAAGTATTGCCGCATGAAATGAATGGTAAAGGAGCAAGATTGCCAAAGGTTTTAGCAATTATACTCGGTTTTGCCGCCATATGTGGTGGACTGCTCCTGGATCCGACTGATGCGAAACCACCATGCTAGCAAGGCACAGCACCATAATACAAACAGACTTAAAAGAAAAAATGGCATCGATATAAGATTTTTTAAGTTTTTATCTCTACGGTAGTTCTAGAATTTTGCATTTTTTAAAATTTTCATTTGTGTGAATGTTATTTTTAAAAATATGCCCTCCAACTGCTGATCTGAAACAATCTCACCTTTGGACATCATAATGTGTTGTTGCAAAAATATGTCATACTTAATGTTAGTGTAACACAAATGTGCTTTCTGAGAGGCTTTTTGAGACCTCTGGCATTTTACTATTATCATATAATATGTGTAAACTATTGCTGCTATGCTAGCAATTGATAATTGAAAAAGATTTTGGATTTTTGTTCATCAGCAGTATATTAGCCTCTGCTCTTATTTTTTTCATAACTTATTTATAGTATTTTCATATGTAATATTATCCATAATTTGTACTATGATAATGCTCATTATCTCAACCTTTTCATCCAGATCTCAGAAAAAATGTGATTTATTTATAAGATCTTTGGTCTGAAAAATCTGGATGATGGCATTCAGTTATTTGGCATTTTTTTGTTTTTATGAAACATTCTTGTTATTTTGTTAAAGAAAGCCATTTTCTTTTTATATTTATGCTTCGCATCAAATTATTTAACATAAGTTTTTGGTGCAAATAAAGTTAACTTGATATTGCAAACTTAGTGCATTATTTTCTGTTCTGTCAAATAACTTAAAGAAATAACGTTTCTTTTCAGGACAGTTTTGGTAAAATGTATATAGCATTACCATCATCATCTCCTGTCTTTTCATTGCAATCTACACTAAAATTATGGAATTATTTGTATTAATCATGTTTATTTTCATTATTCTTCAACTTGCCCACTTTAACAACTTCAACTGAGCAATCTGAATCGTCAAACCAGCAAGTAAGGTGAAGAAAATCAAAAATCAAATAATAAAGTTGGTCTTTGCAATGGTGTCTACGATAAACAGATCTAGGATCTTCTTTCAAAATACTTGTGATAGTTTTATAAGTTTCACTTTCTTCACAGAATTTGTCAAGCTCAATTGTAGCGTCCTGGCCCACCATTACACAGAAATTCCGCTTTGCTCGAGTTGTCCAGTAGACATCAAGTTGCTTAACAGGAGGACTGTCTATCCAGTTTGGAACAGCCACATCAATGTTATTGTCAGCGGATTTTAGTTCAGCTACATTGGTTTGCGATGTCTTGGAAGAATCAACATCTAGTGTCACATAATTAGCAGCTTCTATTTGGTCGTGCGAAGATTGTCTCTGGTCAGTTTCACTATCATCTATATGATTTCGTGACACAAATTTCCCTCCAGCTGGTTCTTGCAAGTTGTTAGCAAATTTCTGATTGAAATTTGGTTGGTCATAAGCTGGGATATAAGGTTTTATATCAAGTACTGGAGTCTCGTCCACTGCATCAATTCCAGATAAATAAAGGAGATTACCTATAGAAATTCAGAAAATTAATTCTGCAATTTTAAAAAGATTTTTACAAACTTGTGATATCATTAGGTAATTAATGAACCTTCTATCTTGATGAGCCTTGCCAATGACAAACCAATTGGATTTGGACGATGAGGGGACCTCGTGCTGAACACACCAATTCTTTTGCCATCTAGACGTGGAGGTGCAACCTTCCCTTTGCAATAGGACTGTTTGTCATTTTTGTGAAACAGGAATATTAACCTGCAATTGGTAAGTTTCACTGGTAACATTCGAGTATTATCATGCACTGCACATTAATCTACATTAAATCGGGCTACCACCCACCAAATATGTGAAAAGTCCAGAAGACCATCCAAAGCATGATCTGGATTAGTGAAGTATTCTTTATTCAACTCCAACGTTGCTGTTGTCAGAGAGCATATTGAAGGTTGTCGGGGGGTTGCGTTTTTATACTTGAATGCAGAATGGATAATGCCAATAGGTTTAACTTCCCATTTCTTGTCAGGTTCTAAAACAAATACAAAATGTAGCTTTATACTGCAATGTACACTTTGAAATTCTTTTAAGTTTCTACATTGACCAAAATATGGCAATGTATAAGATATCATATAAACCTACCAGCGGCACTTTTTTGATCTTGTTTACTTGGACATTCTTTAGACGTCAACACACCTTGACTATCGATAAACTTCTTCAAATTTCCTTGAATTTCTTTCCCATACTTGTGTTGTAGTTTTTGCAGAGCTTTCATCTGCTCCCTATATATATCAATTAGAGAATTAATATTATATCGAATCACAAAGACAATGCCAACCTAGTCAATCACAAACGATACAGACCTTATATTTTTTAATTCATTACGAGCCACCGCAACTTGTTTTTGTACAGTAAATAATTCTTGCAAACTCATTTTAAAAAAGTACCTGCCACACGTGTGTCACAACATAAACACGGTGAAAGAACAGATATTTTTTTCTAATGGCTTGTAGCCGGAGCGCCGTAGTTCGAGAACAAATGGGGGACGTGAAGAGTGACGACGACTTGCATTTTCTTTATAAAGTTTTTAATTTTAATATTAATAACGTTAACAATTAACCTACGGTTCATAGTTTATAGTTAACGTAATGGAAGAAAGAGAGAATGAAAATGTAACACCGTTAGTTCAATTTAGAACTCAGGTAATAGTGAACGTTTTTTTGTCTTTGAGAACAGATTGGGATTGTGCTCGTCGTGGGTGTGATTACAGGGCACCAAACACGGGCGCATGCATGCGAAAGAACGGATGAATAATGCTGGGATTTGCGTGAAAACTAAGCTCGTTTGTAACGTTTAAAAATGTTTTCGTTTAAAGAAATGAAAATTTTAACTTTACAATGGTTGTCAGGTAGTTGGCTATGTATATCACGCCTATCGGGGCTGTCCATTAATTATGTCATTCAATTGGAAATGTGTTGTGATGTTTCGATGCAATACTATGGTATAGTACTGTATGGCTTGTTGAAGGTGTTGGTTCTTGTGTGCAATATTAACAAAACCGCAATGATTTGATGCTACTGGTTTCCTGTAAACAAGCTGTAAATGTTTTATAACCATTATTTAAACACGACATGTGTGACTAATAAACCTCATCTTTCAAAATTTTAGTTAAATTTTTAAAATTAAATTACTTGCTTAAATGTTATTGTTAACTTGAACAATAATTTCATCAAATGTCAGCTATGTTTTCTGTAACAGTCTTCAAAATTGATCACACTATACTGTGCTACGTAATTTGAGTACGGTATCGCTGGTCGGACTTCTGAATATATCATTTTTTATTTTATTAATTTCATTATAAATATTACCTTTTTTGAATGATGTTATTCGGCCATACTGGCTATACACCAAATGCTTGATAATCAGTGGTCATAGCTGCAACGTTTCTACAAATAGTACTAGTTGATCGGTTTCGCAACTGATTGCTTTCATGACTAACTGTCTGGAATTGTGTTGCGACTTCCAGGAATGAACGTTTGCATAAAAATTACCAGAAAAGAATTGGTTGATTTATGCAATATTTTCGATTTAATAAATAAATCGTATAAATTTGTCCAAGTTAAAAAACTTGAGGGGTTTCTCGGTGTACTTAATGGATGTTCCCATTTGTATTTTTTTCAAGGAAATTTCCACTTTGGCCAAATGGTGTTATTGCCTTGGGGTTCATGTATCGCTTATCCTTATGTACACATTTTCCATCTGCACCATTTAAATAAGCACAAGATAAAATTAATCTGTTTTGTGATTCTTTTTATCAATAGATGAAAATGCTATTAAAGTCCAATTATGGTGTAATTTTGTGCATAGCTGTGAAGAACTTTTAAAAATTGCTAGTTCTAATTTTGATATATGGTTAATATAAAAAACGATAAATTGATTTCTGTTTTGAGGACCTAGGATAAAATTTCCCAAGGTCCTTGGTAAATTTCCTTAACAATTTCTTGGCAAATATTAGGATTCCCCTTAAAATTGTCACACTGAAATTCGGCTAAAAATGAATTACTAGTACTCTTTAATTTTGACGTTCTCTTCTTAGTTATTATGCAAATAATTACAGCCCTGAGCATAAAGTATTGAATGCTATGAGTAATCATTTTTTCCATTATATCAATGCAAAATGCTGCTGATATGTGAACATAAGTGGAATACTTTTATTTTAGCTTCTTCATCTCAGGAATACTTTCCTTGGAATTCCTTTAGAGGAACGGACCACTGCTGCCTTGGCTGTTCGCTCGCTTCTAGATGAACTGCTCCACTTTTGTAGGAATGTTAATTTAATTGATAAGAACTCAAATACATCTGAGGTTAGCATAATTTGAAGTTAATTATTTCATAAAATTTTAAGTAGTTTTTATCTCGTTTTATTTACCTAGATATATATTTTACACAATTTCCAATAAAGTTTGTATAGTAGTTTGCATATAAACTTGTGTTTTGCAGGATTCAGCCAGCCAGATTTCCAATTTCATCGCTCCATTTAGAGATTCAGAAGCTTTTGAGAATCCTCAATTGCCCAATGTTTCTCAACAATTATGCAACTTAATCGAGCAAGAAAAATCATCGCCAGAACCTAATATTAATGTAATAGAAAGAAGTTGTTTGGATGAGCAAGATTGCGAGTTGTCGTCCTTAGTGTTAACTACCACATCTAGTCAGATGACAGATTGCAGCAGTTTGGCATACCATGAAATTAACGAGCAAGTTAAACATGACACTTCACATGCACATAGCAATCCTTGTGAAACGAAAAGTGAATCGATATGTGAAAATGAATCAATTCAATTGTTGTATGACATCAATTGTAAGTCTGCGGACATTTTGCTTCCACAGCAAAACTTTCCAGAAGTAATAACAGCTAGTAACACAATTGTAGTCTCAAATGAATGTGTCGACGCAAGAGAAACTTCAATTGAGATAATCACAACTTCACAGGACCCTCCTCCTGCATTGTGTAAGTTTTGACAAATGTCCATATTTATCTGACTATAAGACGATTTTTTTCATAAATGCCAGGCTTATAAGCAGAATGAAATTATAAATTATGCTTTTTTGTTTCATGTAAAATTAATGCATAATTTATAATCGAAGCTTAACTATTTTTACAACTCAGCAATTTAATTCCTGGGTTATAAAAACAGTTAAACTCTATCTTCCTGATAATCGAAGTTCAAAATTTTACATATGGCTGCATTTATAATTGAATTTGCCTTATAGTATGGAGCAAATATGATATATTGGCCTTTCAAATTGTTTTGAAGTTTTATATTAAGCAAAAATTGACGTGACCATAATCTGTTTTATCAGGTATAGAAGAAAGGAGAACAGATTCTAATGATTGTTCTGAAGAGTGTGCGCCCAAGAACGATGAAATCATGCATGAAATTGGTGATACGCCAAAGTTGGCCACCCCTTTAGGCAGAGTTACTCGTTCTATGGCACGTATTAATCATCGAAAGCAGAAAATTAAAAGTCAGTCGAACAGAGGCAATAAGTCCAAACGAAAAGTTGATCCGACGTATACGATACCTTCAGTGGATCCTGCATCTGGCGAGCCCCAAGATGTTACTGATAATGAATTAGCCTCTAGGCTAAAGGATATTTCAAATGTGTCAGAAAGTGGCCATGCCATTCTGCCATTGAACGAGAGTGAGCCCTCTCCGAAAAAGCAAAAAATATCAGAAGGCAAGAAAAAGACATCAAAATCTGGAAAGTGTGCAAAAACAGAGAAGAACGAAGAATCGGCACTAGATGCCACCTCCGCTTGCTTGCTAATACGTGCCAGTGGCGTTGTATCATGTCGCCAGTGTCGTTTGGAATTTAAGAATCATGGAGCCTTTAATAAACACACTTGCAAAAGCGATAAGCGGGTTTTTACATGCAAACACTGCGATTTATATTTTAATCGGCCCCAAAAATATCAAAATCACTTTAACAATCACATACGAAACAATTGCAAGATTTGCGGTGCTCAGTTCACAAAACGTGAAGCCCTAAATAAACATAATAAGTTGGAACACCATGGCTTGGTTGAACCAGAAAAATATTATCACTGTCCGCTTTGTGAGCAAAAGTTTGTCAAAAAGCCCTCCTTATATGCTCACTTAAAGGAGCATGCAGATTTAAAAATCGTGTGTATGAAGTGCGGCGCAATGTGTGATGGAGAAGAGCAATACAGTCAGCACATGGCCAAACATGCGGAAGAAGCGAATTTTCACTGTGATAAATGCAACGAAAATTTCCTATGGAGGCAGCAGTACGAACAGCATATTGCCGGACATGACAAATACAAATGTGCGCTGTGCGATACCAATTTTTGCACCAAAAAACAAATGGTTAAACACAAACGAATGGTGCATGGAATCAAAATTCGAGAAGAAAAAAAACACGAGTGTACCATTTGTCAAAAAAAATTCCAGCGGCAAACAATGCTGAAGATGCATTTGGCGATACATAACGGGGAAACGCCATTGCAGTGCTCCATCTGTTCTAAAAATTACAGAACGTTCAAATCACTGTCCAAGCATCTGAAAACGGCCGCTCACTTAAAAGCAAGCGGACAGTCCGATGCGAAGACTTCGTCCGTCGACAAATCATTCCTGTGTGCCGAATGTGGTGCCAAATTCTATAGAAAGCAAGGACTCGCACGTCACATGCAACAACTCCATAGCGAAGACAGGCCGTTTGAGTGTGATTTTTGTGAATACTCATGCAAATGTAAGACGAACCTTAAAAGACACGTAGAACTGCACAAAAATGAAAGAAGATTTGTCTGCGAACTTTGCGGCTCTTCATTCCATGCCCATGGCACACTAAAAGAACACCATGCGTAATATATGTTTATTTATTTGATATGTTAAATGGAGTGATTCTTTTTCTATCTTAATACAATTTGGCAAACTTTCAGTTGGAATTTTTTTTTTTTTTTGACAATATAACACTTTGTTTTTATAGTATAGAAAATATTTATAAATATAAAACAAGCTGAAACATATTCATTGTCAACTGCATTAAAATAACCCAAAAACAAGTAGATGAATCAATCACACCTAGTTTTGTTTTTTTTAAATTAATTTTGCAAAGAACTTTAATAATTAGTCCTTTAATCTTACAGATATGTTCACTCTGAGGATAGGCAGTTTGTTTGCCAAAAATGTGGCAAGGGCTTTAAAGGGAGAAGCGGACTCCGTCGTCACATTCGCAGCCATAGCGACAACAGGCCTTTCGTTTGTTATTGCGGCCAGTCCTACAAAAGGATGTCACATTTAAAGCGGCACATGATGTCTGTTCATGGCATTGCGTTCAAAAGTAAACGGGTTCAGCGAATTGGCTCAGATGACCAGGGCTCTTCCACATATGATGATTCCAATCCTTCCACCCATTTTCAATATGTAGAACCTATGAATGGTATGACACCGCTTGATTCTGCCTTACAGGCACAGACTATTACGTTGCCAGTTACTGCCACAAATGGGTTACTCATTATTGATAATCCATCCCAAGGAACCCAGGAAATGGCTCAAAGTATGACTCTAGAAGTGACCGATGTGGTTACTCACATGGAGATACCGCAGAGCGAACCACAAATGATAACCCAAGCAATGACGGGCGTCGATCAACTTGCCGTGCAAAATTCCAATCATATTCCACTTCTCCCTGCAAATGACGGACACTTGACCAATTCGTGCATGCTGCCTTCTATTATGGACTCGGTGGATCTGAACCAAAGTTTTGATCTTGGGGGCGTTTCCATTCCCATATCAGAATGCGGAATTTCTGCAGCTCCTCCGTTACCTTCTTTGAATCCACAAACGATTTATCATACGGTCCAAAACTTGGATTCATCTTTATCTTTCCCATTGCAATCAAGCATTACAGATTTTACAAATCCGGCTGTGCAAACATTGCCTCCTGTGTTTTATACACAAAATCTTGCTCAATACATGTGCAACCAACCAGAGTTAATCTAGGTTGTCGTAATAATGTTTGTTTGTTTGCGCGTAACCCACTCGACTGCCAGCGTCAACGTAATAACGTGCACATTATATCAACCTAAGTATACGTTTGTTTCGTGTTGCTTCGAAGTGCAGCAAATGTAAGAGACTTTTGAAGATTTTCTTAAGTTCGGGACATGCATTCAAATTCTTATACTTTAACTTCCATTAGCAGAATTATTCTAGTATTTGTAGAAATTGCAAAGTAATTTCTTGGATGAAAAAAACACCTTTTTTACCCTCAGACAAATCATGTTAGTCTGGTGAGTTTTTATCAAATTATTATTGAAACGTTTTTTTCAACGTTTTAAAGGGGAGAAAAATGTAATAGTTTTGGCTATTCATGGAAATTTTAATAGTTATTAAGTTATTTGAATTTCAAGAGGATGGCACTGCAAATTTGTCTTTTTAACAGGATTTATTGAATCAAAAAGAAATCACCAATTTCATAAATAACTTTTGCAGTGATCTAGGTGCAGAAAGGCCATAATAGTTATTTTAAATTTTTATATGCTTCTTAATTGCATTGGTAGAAGAAAAAAATGATAACATGTAAAGCAATATGTATTGACTGACCGTAAACTGGTGTAATTAGAAAGGGGAATTGTGTTGAAGTAGATGTAATTTTTACACAGTTGATTCCGTTGTATTTATTCATAGAATTTATAATCTTTATTCTTGTGAAATATGGGCGTTATAGATAGATAGCGTTTTTAGAGTGATTTTAAAATTGCTGGGTTTAAATGACCATTTCTGCAATAGTCATTTAATTAACACTGTGATTAAAGTAGTTATAGCATGTTTGATATATGCTTTGCCAATTTGCATAGACATGTCGAATGCGTGTATAATTCTTAACAAATTTCTCCTATTAAATCCTATTTTTCCTAAATATTTGAAATAAAAGATAATCATTAAAAACAATTTCTATCTTAAATCTGAATAAATTATATAGTCGTATTGCATGCTTAATGTGGGACTCAACCAACCTAGTACTTATTAATTATAATAATACTATAGTTTTAATGGTAATTTATGTCAAATGCGAAAGTGGGTTTGATCAAAGTTCAATGACCCCTGATGCTCGTTCCCATTGACCTTTTCTGGCTGAAGGCTGAAGCGCCATCTTTGACCCAATTGTTCGTAAACATGGTTGCTGTCACGGGAAAAGCTTTAATTTTGAATTTAATTAAAGATTATAAAGTGTTAGTAGTAGAAAAAAGAAGTTGTCCTTACTGCCGGTTAGTAAGAAATATATTTAGCAATTACCAAATCAGAAAAGGTAGCATGTACTCGCTAGATATCGAAGATAGACCAGATTGCTCAGCGATTCAAGACAGTCTAGAAGCGCTAACCAAAATTAGAACGGTATGTACGCTTGATGCAAATACTAATAATTCAAGGGTGTCATTGCTTTTTTAGGTCATTTTTCCAAAAACCTATGAACACTTATAGTTATTAATCCATGTGTTCTCGTCAAGTTCATGAGGGGCAGACCATATATACTTCCTAATTACGTGCATTGAGCCCATATGCAATGTTGATCCGCCATCTTTGCGAACCACGTGCAATGTCAGGGAATAGAATATTGCAGCTTACAATCTTCTTAATTGACCTTTGCCAGATTTTATATTAAAATTAATGTCTTGTTTGCTTGGCAATTCGATATGCCCAGACATCTAGGTCATGCATGAAGGGAAAGTCCCATGTTATATTAAATTAGAATGAAGGAAAGAGCAAATGGAAAACTATGGAGAGGAAGGGTGGTCAGGGTAGATTTTAAATGGTAGGTACTCTTTTACTGCACTTGCCTGAAGACAACTTGGAAACCTCCAAAAGTGTGTCAAGATGACAATGTTCCATGTACGTATATCTGTTGATTCTTCCATACACAATATTTATCAGGGTACCTACAGTATGCATCCTCCTATTTGGACCTTCAATAAATTTCCATATGTTTTCTGTAGACTAAAATATTTTCTGAAATTGTCTTCAATCTAGGTTCCACAGGTCTTTGTAGCTGGAACATTTGTTGGTGGAGCAAAAGATATGGAAATCTTACATAAAAGTGGCCAACTGGAAACAATTCTGAAAAAGATTTCTGCCATATCATAATGGTTGTATGTAAGATACATTTAAAATCTGAAATGTGTTTATGTGCATACAGTTTTGTTATGTTTTAAAAAACTTTGTTAAATGTATGTGCACAAATAAATTGTTATGACATTGATTGCCAGATAACTTCAGAATGTCATTGCACTTTATTATAGTCCCAGTTAATTATTGAAAATTTTTTTTTAGAGAAATCTAGTCATTTTTCCAACATAACTTTGGTTCAGTCTTATGATCGTATCTCTTAATGTACAATATTTAATACCACTGCAGTATTAAATTTGTCATACAAATAGAGGATGCATTAACAACCTTATCATTGCTTTGATTTAATGGTTTATTACAAATGTGTCAATTTATTTTCATTAATTTCTTACTAGTGTGCAAATTTCAAAAGGCATTCTATATAACATGATTTTTGTTGCTGAACAACTGTTTTGATCTTTTGTTACCATGGATATCATATCATGTTTCATCAATTGACAACTTGGTAATAAGTAGACACTACAAATGCTTATTATTATTAATCAGCAAAGTTTTATATCAAAGTAACATTAGAAAGAAAATTAATACAAGGTTTATAGTTCAAGCTTAAATTGGTGCACTAGCCATTGTTTATGTCGATTTGCAGAACAATGCAATGGGTCTTTCACAAGAATTTCGTTGGCAAAACATACTTCATCTTTCAGATGTGTCACTTTGCACTCTGTATTCCCTAAACAGTCCGTTCTGGTCCTTTTGCAGATTGGACCAATTGACGCAGGGAAATCTGATTTTGTTATTTGCAAAGTATGCAGAGAATAAATTATGAATCTGATGTGGTACCACAGTGTCTCGTGTCCTGGGAAATCTTGTACAAGTTTTCGTGTTAAACTTAATTCCTGGCACAGCAGTTTAGCAATGAAACCATCTTCTACAGGACTGATGTCGCCTTCTTCAGTCTTCTGGGCGAATCCTTCTTTTGTACTCTTCAATAATGGCACGCCCCAAGAGAAATTGTCGTGCGTTTTTATATAATGATCAATCATTGTTTTCAACAAATACTGCCGAAACTGAAAACCACTATGATCGGATACGTGTTGTCGATTGTACGTCTCGCTCCATGCCAATTCGTCTAATAAGATCTGCAATGATTACGGAATGTTTACCATCATTGTGCGCTTATGCAATGTTTTGTTATTATGAAGTAACAGGCAAACCTTTGAATTTTGAGATATCACAGCAAATATTCCGTGCACCCACTGTCGGTGACTCCATGCACAATAATTATTAGGGTACTTTGAGGCGGCCACTGTACACAATTCCAGCTCGTCTGCTATTACACGTTCCCTGGCTTCACATTCTGAAAGATGACCCTCTTCTAACTGCTTATTTATAGACCACCTACTATTTTAACAGATACCAGTTAATTATCATAAAATTGATTTCTAGGTAACTGAGTTGTAACCAATTTATGATGTGTCAACTGTTTAGTTTTAAGATTTATTTCATAGTTTATGCTAGTCATCGTTTTACTCTGAAATTGACTGAAAACAAGAATTTAATTTGATGGAGACTGATGATTACAAATATGATTTTTTTTTCAATGCAATCGAAAGCCTGATACCATCTTTTATTTCTTTTAGTCAAGGCTATTTTTTAAATGAATTTGACAGTTGCAAATTCGTCCAAAGTATCATGTGTATCAGTTTACAAGAGACTCTCTGGCATACTTCACACGTTATACATATGTATCAGATAATGTGGAAACAAGCCACATAAAAAGGCATACTCAGTTATCCACCTTGGAAATAGTCTGAAATCAGGCAAAATGGGAATTTGTTATACCGATGCACAAAAACTTCGGGACTTTTTGGTTTCCTCGTCAAGATTAATCTGCACAGGCGTAGTTCGGCTTTTGTAGAAATTTTGCCAAGAACGAAAAATTCTTTTCTAATATTCCAAGCTGTGGTAACATCTGGGTTCAATAGCAGGAGAACTTCCAGCCATTGAATAATCAAACCATCGTCTGTGAAAACAGAAATGTGGACAATTGAAATGACATATGGTAGAATTAAAAAAGCTGCATACCATCCTAGTTTTTAGTAAACTTTGCAACATATTCATGTACATAAGTCTTACCAATTTTTAGTTTCTTTTCTCTCCATTCCATTAGACGTGTGTAAACATGTGTATACAGAAACTTGACGCACCATCCTTCTAGTGCCATTTTTGGGCCCACATTCACCACGGGGCTCTTGTTTTGAGACTCAAAAACGTTAATAATGTCAAATTCATCGCTATAACAACGGGATGTATGTAATAAATGTATAACCCGGGTCAATAACCTATTGTTCACGACACATATTTGAAAGAGTAAAATTGCGATTTAAATATATGTAACAACTTACAGGTTGGGTTCTCTGCTATACACCACATGAATATCATGTATGATTCGCTCAGCTAAATCCGCTAATTCCATCACAAAATTGACTAAAGTTGGGTAACGCTGATTTTCATAGTTCTACAGGTCAAGAATATCCTATCATTCTGATGAGGTCAAGGCCGAAAAAGGAACCGTGATAATGATAGAAAGTTTAAGGCTTAATAGGTGTGGCTTACGATAGGTTAGATAACCAATAATCATCCAGTTACACTCAAAGGGGTGGGGCTATTCGGAATCCATGGCAATGACGACTACATGTACATTCAAGAGCCATGTCTGCACTTCACCAGGCTTTGACTAGAAAAATATTGTTTTAAAATCAACGCCCTATCGAAACCAGGAAGGGTAGATTTTAGGTAATCTATACACACAATGGTATGCGTCAATATTGCTTCATATCGCCGCCATTGATGATCTAAAATATTGTTTGCAGCATATCACAGGTCGTATCATTGCAGGTGATTTTTAAATCACTAATTTGCGATCACGCAAAAACGCACATGTTTTTCAACAGATGGAAATTGTACGGAGCCTCGTGAAGGCTTGTAATACTCTAAACACGACGTTTTTATAAAAGTTTATGTAAAGCCTATAAATACGAAATTTTCGGACGTAAGCGCACAATTTTGTCCTCATTATTTATCGTAAAAGCATGTATGCATGTATATCTTATGCAATATTTTCTTTTAGATTAATCAGCGAAAAATACACTTTTTGGTGTCCTTGGGCCTTTACGAGGCTACGTACAATTTCATTGTTTTGAAAAGTCCGCGCACCTTGTGTTTAAAAAAAAGTTTGCATTTCTCGACATTTTCAAATATCGATAGTTTTTTAACATCATATTTAGTGTATCATTGCACACTACAATTAGAGTTTATGGATCATTGATTGATTGGCACTGATCATGATTGCTGTGAGTATAGGACCTTTATTTCACGAACGTGACACCCAAGTTTGACATGGTTCCCATTAAATTTAAGGGAATATCTAGTTCTAGGGCGTTTCCTCGAAGGAAAGCTCCACATGTCTGTTTACCGACCACGGACAACTATAGTTACTTACATGACTGGCTGACAAAAATTCACGCAGTTTTACTTATTATCAGCTTAATTTCTTGTGAGCGTACTCTATGTACATAGTTGTTTACTTTTCCATTAGGAATCTGGTTTCATATCCACACAAGATTGCATGATGCATCCCAGATCCGCTGTTCTGTTTGAAGTGAAGATAATGCGGAATAATAAATATATATTCATATTTTTATAGATCGGCATGGCCAATTGATGTTGATGTGCAATATTAATAGCCAGATTGAAGCCTGAACTCAATTTGCGACTTACTGAGCCATAATGGAGAGCCCCAATTCATGGCCACCAGTTTACCAGAATCCGTCTGATAACAGCTGGACCCAACAAGGACCCTCTGTTGAATCGTCGTACAATATGTACACTTCGCAGCAACCTCCACCTCCGTCTTCCACCGTCACATATGGGTCTTGGCAAACCCACACACCCTGGCCGCCGCATTCTTTTACTCGCTTTCAGCAGTTTCCTCCACCACCATTGCCACCTCCCAATGACCCACAGCAGTTTTGGCAACCGCCAACAAATGAGGGCAGCTACCAATCTGCAAACACGGTGCATCGGCATTCATCTACTTCGCAATATTATAGTGACAATAATGCATTTAGCAGCTCATATGAAAATAGACATGTACTCGATAACCGGTCATTCTGCAATAGTGACTCTGCATTGCCTACTATAGAAGATGACGAAAAAGAAGAACAAACGCAACGAGAAAAAAATCAAGGCATCTTGGACAAATTTCTTGAAACGAGAATTAAAAAATCCGGTTTACAGGAAACTTTAGTCTCCAAAGAAAATCACAATGTAGGATTGTATTAAGAATTGCTATTGTGCCTTATAAAATGTTTTAAACTAATTTTAAGTAAAAATGTAATTGTGGTTTGTTTCTAGATCTCTCGAATCCAAGCGAAATTAAAGGATTGCCTCCATCTAATGCGTGATCTGGAAACTATCCAAGAAAACCTATGCAATTCGTTAAATCTTGATGAATCTGTGTGGAATGCAATTTCAAAGCAAGCCAATGATATTAAGGCAAGTTTAAATTTAATTGCTATTGAAATTTTGATAATCCCAAAACCATTTCTGTGTATTGAAGCTATATTTTAAAAAGTAACTATTGGAGTTTTTACGGTCTTTAAAATTATTTTTCTCTGTTTTCAGATACGCTTAAAGTCATCTTTGAATGGTTTAAGCTGTGTAGATGTACAGAAATTGAAAACTTGTGTACACAAACGACAAAAGAAAAGAGTAAGGACATTTATTTATTTAGGTTAACACACCTTCAGTTTTTTAACATTTTAAATTTGTTTCGTTTTTAGGAAAGATTAAGACGACAAAAGTTATTGCAAATTGAAGAAAGGCGTGAAAAGGATCAACAGACTAAACGTTTGCATGAGAAAATTGATGCTTGGCAGCAAGAAATCAGGCATTCTCATTTAGCTGTTGAAATGGTATAATCATGTAGAAATTGAAAGCTTCATTTCCATGCGAATAATTGATTTTAATGAATTATATTTTATTTCTTAATGGCAAAATTAGGAGAAAAAGTTAAAAAAGGATGCCGACTGTACACTTAGTGAAGTACGGAGAAAACGTACCGAAGCTAACAGAATGCTCGATCTTGTTAATTCAGTTTCAAAATTAAGAGCTTTAAAAAAACAAGCAGCAGCAAATAAAGGTATGTGAAAGTATGTTAAAGGCAGTACTGATTAAAGGAATAATTTTAAGTTTACCTTTAAAGTGCAACACTTTTTTTATCCTTCTCTATAGGTTTATTTACCACTTCTGAATGTGATGAAATGTTTGCATCAAAGATATCCAATTTCAATGAACTCTTAACTGCCCGCTTGGCTGAATATGCTGAGGAAGAGAGGACCCTACAGGCCATGCTAGACGAAGAGCATCAAGTTACTCGAGAAAGTACCATAAAAATTCACCAGCAGGAGCAAACAAATAGACTTGAACTCGCAAAACTACAGAAAGCATTTTGGCTTTTTGGTCCAGAAGGTAATTCTGGCACATTTCTAATAAGGAGCTCTTTCTCTGGTCGGCAGACATTTTTCCTATGTCAAAAATGGCCTAGTATTGGCTCATCTTAATTTATACGAATTTAGAAATGGAGAAAAAGTTTGCTTGAATTGGGAATTTATAGAAACAAATATTTCATTCCAGCTACCATTAGTAAAATGGACCCTCAATATCTTTATCGCGAATATTACACAAGGGCTGAAAGAAATCTGGATGATCTTGTACAAGTGAGGTAAGTTTTTCTTTTATTTACACATATTTACATGTATATTGTAGCATTTTTAACAATAATTTAATTAAGTTCATGGTTATGGCGATTTCTGTATTTAACAAGTAATGTGTTTTTATTGAACAAAAAAATGATTCATTGGTACACTATTTTAACAATGCATATTGTTTACAGGCAAAGCTGGGATATTTGGCTAGTTCCACCAGCAACTCCAGAGAGCAGTGGCATTCCCCTTACTTGGGTTGTACCCGTAAAACCGTCTAGTAGTATCTGGGCTTCCTATTTAGGAGAACAGCTACCATAGTTTTAAAAATATCTTCTTACATACACTATGGTAAGTTTGATTTTCTTTGATACTACTGTACCAATTATATACACAATTTCTTAATGATTGTATGTCTTTAGAAAAAAAAAATAAAGACAAATTATTGCATCTTATAGATACCAATTTCTTTACTTTACACAGGCACGTTTTTAGGGTACTTGTTGAAACATCGTGAAATTTTAAGAAGATATTTAGTAAACTTCTATTTTATAGGAATAGGGTATAGAGTGCACTCTTATTACAATATCAGGCAATTTTCTTGATGTCCATTATTTATTTCAATCATTGATAATTTTGTTTTATTTATATATACCATGTATATCTAAAAAGTATCATCTCACTAATTAAGTATATTCAAATTCATTTTGTGGTTTGTTCATAATTGACTGATTGGACTAATGCAGTGCAACAAATTAAGTTCATTAAGTCCTGAAGAAAATACTATTAGGGGCATTTTATGAATCTGGTGCACTAATTTAGTTTATTTTTCACCTGTTTGTGCTTTTTTCACAAACCTATTCTTAATTTCATTTTTTTTTACAATCATCCTTACCACTATAACTTCCACCAAATAAATTTCACAATTTAAGTGGAAATAAAATCTAAAATTAAGGGACATTATTAACTCTTTCCCTTCCCCTTTTCATATACAAGTATACTGGTAACTCCCACCTTCCCTTATAGGGTACGTGATTAATTGTATCCCCATATTAAGAATATCATCCTATAATATGCAATACTTGTTCGTTCTTAAAATTTCAATCATTTCAAATTCATCTTAAATAGCACAAATGTTCTCAATCCATAACTCTTAAATATGACTTCTTTTTACTGCCATAGTGCTGCATAGTTGCCATGTATACTTGCTGGAAGTGGCCCCCCAGCTGCAAATATTTTGGTACCTGAAGGATCATAACAGTGAGTATAAATTGCCGGGTTGTAGTCCCCATTTTGAAATACATCTCTGTACGTTTCGTCAGGAAACTGTAAGAAATAAGAAAACAACATTCAGATTGCTTAGGAACTAATTGTCAACTGGAGCTTAAGCATTTTATACGTACCACCCAACCTTGACTGGTTTGTAAAATGGCAGGTTCTGCATTAAAACGGTTAACCCTTATTGGTTGTTTTTTGGATGACTCGTTTTTTAATTCCAAATAACCCCTTGCTCGACAGTCGTAAAACATAAGAATTCCAGAGCCGGTTCCCACAGTTATAATATCGTTGTTAAAACTAATTGAACGAATGCCTGTGAGACGAAAAGTTCGAAATTAACAATTGATTCCCATGTGAAATTCTGACATTTAAAACCTTGTTATAATATTAGTATGGCTTTAACATTGTCTCAGGAAATTCATATTATCCATGATAGTGTTATAGCTTGTTATGCATTCATTTAGAAGTTTGGAATTTTTTTTAAAAAAAAATAGCAAAGATTCACTTGTTGATACAAAGGAATTCTTAACGAACTATTTTTTCTGGCTATCCTAACCTCAGATAAATCAAGTGTTAAAAAGACTAGCAATCGTTATAATATATAAAATTACTTACTACTGTTTGGAGAGTTGGTTGGCACATGCTCAATTGCTCTCAGAGAACGACTCTCGTGAAGTGTTAAATATGATTTTGAACCAACGGCATAGAATGAGCAGTCTGGTGTTGTTGCTAAACACACATTTTCTAAACAATGCGGAAGTTTTCTTGAGGATTTCTATGCAAAAAAAAATGAAAACATTTGTTATGTTCATTGGCACAGCAAATGAATTTGTATATCTCAAGGGCCATACCTGCTTAAATGTATGCAAATCCCAAATGTGCAAATACGCATTCAAAGACAAGGCCACCAATTCCTAATGAAAAAAAGATTTGTTAAGAAATACCAACATTGTATAGCGGCAATAGATTAAATCTTCATTTGGGAACCTCACCTGATGTTTATGGTTGAATGAAAGTGCCCTCACTTTTTCTGCCTTTTCGCAGATTTTTACATTTGACGAAATCATCACGCTGTGCATAGGAATCTCATCTGTGCTTGAATTGTTTTTTGGATTATCTTTCACGTGCCAAAGGGATATTGTTGAGTCACGAGAACCTTAACGGGATAAAAAGCCTCAATGAGAAAAAGCCTTGCTGTGAACATTGACAATATGATGATAAGTATACCTGTTACGAAGAACTCATCGTCCAACCACACAATATCAAATATCCAATCTTTATGTGCTCTCTAAATAATAAGATATAAATATATGAAAATCTACAGAATGAAGCTAACCTGGCTATCGATTATAAACCTACCTCTCCAACACATATAGGATCAAGTGTTGGCAACCGATACACTGCAACATCATTAGCATTAGTGGCTCCAGTGGCTAAAAGGGTGCGGGACGGGTTGATTTGAATGCTGTGTATGCCACACTGCACATCTGGAGGGACGCTTTGCTTGCTGCTTTTTAAACTTGGTATTTGAATCAATTTGCGGGTGACCAAATCAAATACTAGCAACTAAGAAAAAAATTTTAGAGATGCTTAGCTATTTATTTGGCAAACTAATTATACATTTCAGTTGATAAATTGCTGGATATTCAACCTATTTCAATACATACTATCTTTTACATATCAATACATACTACTATATTGGCGTTATCAGGTGGAGGTTATTAATCTTATCAGAACAAGTTTGACCATAATATAGCTCAAGTAATGAAGGTCACAGAGATTTTATCCAGACATTTTTCCAATATATAACAACCTATAAATAGTAGATAAATACTCTTCTCACATGGCACTTTAGTGCTGACTGTAGGGTACTCAGAATTAAATTACATTGCTGATCTACTTTTAATATATATTAAAATGCGTAAAATTCAATAAGAAAGCAGTAATTACCTTGTTGCACTTTGTTCCAAAAATAACTTGCGATTTTGATAACCATTTAGAACAGAACACTTTATTATAGGAATTCATTGGTATTTCAAATTCACGTAATATGTCGTACTCCAAAAGGTGACGAGTACCGTACTCTGGTTTGAAACTGATTGGGCGGACAGCATGGCTCCCATGTTCGCGACGATTTACAAAATCCACTACATTTTGTGACACGTAACATCTATCTATGATTACATCTTCTTCATAGGCGCACTGGTCTAGTAATTGGCACGTGTATTTTAAAATTTCCACAGGGCGCTTAGGTCTATACACTGCAAACTGGTGCACTTCGGCCATCAGAAATATTGCGGATTCAATAGCATGATCTGAAAAACCATGTACATATTTATATAATAATTATTGGTCTGACAAGACATATTATTCGTATAATATAAAAGATGAAGATGCTATATAGTATATCAAATGAATTAACACTTAATTTTAAAAAGGAAGGGTTACGCGAAATTATAAGGAACGTATTGTTTTATATTTCTACGTTAATGCGAAACCTAATGGAAATTTAAAGTAATTAGTTTTTACTCCACAAAGCTTCTGAATGCATGACCTACTTTATTAGTGAAAAACTTAAATTATTGACTATATGAGGTAATACGAATATGTTCGTACACGCATACACAAAATTCATAGTAAATACAAGTACCTTCCGTTTAAATGTATTTTTCGCTTTCGCATTCGAATAATTCAATTAAATAACTTGGAGGGTATAACATAAAGTATAACCCTTTAATTAAAATTGATCAAAACAAACATTCAGCACAAACAGTTTTGGACGACCTCCAAATTCAACGTCACTGCGGAAGTGAAAATTTCAGCTGTTCCATTCATAATAAGGAATTCTTCAAAACCTGGAATGAGTACAAAATGCGCGAGGCTTGGTAGAGTTTACGTCCATATTGTACATCGTCAGCATTGATCTAAATAATACCCGTTGTGACTTTTGTTTATGAGATATGACCATCAGTTAGTTCATTTAGAATTTGGAATTGGGTATTTAGTTTATCAATATTAAATATTGTTTAAATTTGATCACATTCGGTTTCTCGTTTTCGGGAGCGCCCTAGATGTTGTGGGACTTATGGCGGAAGATAAATTAAAGAGGTATGAGAAAATTGAATTTCTCGGAGAAGGACAGGTATAATGAAGGACTTTTTAGTGTTTCATTTTAGTTTCACTTGAATTAACATGGTTTGATATGTGCATACTCTGTTTTTCTAGTTTGCGACTGTATATAAAGCCAGAGATATAATAGACGATGACAAGATTGTGGCCGTCAAAAAGGTAGGCCTATCTTCATGCCTACTTTTATTTTAGTCTCCTATACCAACGGTTGTGTATACTCATTCGCTGATGTACAGACAAATGTAGCATTTTATTGGTTACATTGAATAATATCTGTATTATGCACATATTATGCTAGCAATAACAGTCGGTTAAATGATTTTAAAAATCACATGGCCAATTTGACACCTCTAGCTTGTGGCAGTGATTTTTAAAGGAATTCTCGTTCTGTTTTCAGCGTCTTGTCAGCAAATGAAAATTAAATTGTCGATTAAGTAATAGGCCCTGGTGAAAAAACTCTCCAGAAATCCTATATAAGCAGCCCAATATAATACCCCTCGTTTCACTGATTTTAAAAGTGACTTATGTTTTGGTAAACGGATGAAAATGAAACTGCTCATTTAATATCATTGTATAGGAACAAAAATAGTTGGGTTAGACTAGACCACTCAACACTTAGTCCCATGATAACTACCTCTGAACTTTTTTAAATTTTATTTCACTGCAGATAAAAATTGGAAGTCGTGCTGAAGCCAAAGATGGAATTAATAGGACAGCCCTTCGAGAAATTAAACTTCTTCAGGAATTATGCCATCCAAATATTATTGGGGTACATTGGTTACAGTTTGCATATATTCTTTTTTTTTAATCACAAACATTATTCTTAAGTTATACTTTGCTTTTTTAGCTTCTTGATGTGTTTGGACATAAATCCAATATTTCACTAGTGTTTGACTTCATGGATACCGATTTGGAAGTGGGTGTTCTTTAATTTTTTATGAGAAAAATAATATTGTAAGAGGAAGCTTTTGACATTTGGATTTTGCAGGTAGTTGTAAAAGATACATCGCTTGTTTTAACACCTGCAAATATAAAGGCATATACATTAATGACATTGAAAGGTTTGGAGTATTT
>JAQGAE010000194.1:0-47769 GCA_034696685.1 Julus scandinavius | reverse complement strand
AGGACCCAAATCTTTTTTCCCGACTGCTATTCAAAATTTCAAATGTTAAAAAAATTTAAAAAATTTTACCGCATATTCTATAAATAAATTTTGATTGGGTGATGTCCCAATACCGAACCACCACCACACCACCCCTTGGTCACAATTGTCACAAAAACAAACAACCCACCCACCCCTCTAGGTGTGACATAATTTTTGAATGGCTTCAACTGTCCATCGATGGCCTTAAAAAAGATGGCTGTCAAAATAGGTTGGTTAGTTGAGTTAGGTTAGGTGTGATTTGGTAGGCCCGGTTAAGCTATTCAAGTTTAGTTTATATTAGGTTAGTTAAGGATAGGTTAGGTTTAAATATTCTAGTTTAGGTTACACTAGGTTATGTTTAAATATTCTAGTTTAGTTTATACAAGATTGGATAAGGCTAGGTTATGAAAGGTCAGGTTAAGCTATTCAAGTTTAGTTTATACTAGGTTAGGTTTAAATATTCTGGTTTAGTTTACACTAGGTTATGTTTAATTATTCTAGTTTAGTTTATGCTAGGTTAGTTAATGTTATAGGGTTAGGGGTATATTCGAATTTAGTTTATACTAGGTTAGTTAATGATATAGGGTTTGGGGTATATATTCTAGTTTAGTTTATACTAGGTTAGGTTATTCTGGATTGACTTATACTAGGCTAGTTAAGGCTATGTTAGGTTAGTATATGTTATGTTAGGTTAGTATAGGTTATATTAAGTTAGGTTAAGGGCTGGTTGCACCAATAAAGGTTAAGCTAAACCTAAGTTTAACCGTGAGTTAACTAGGAAAAGCATTGCACCAAAGGAAGTTAACAGTTGACCATTGGTTAACTTGAGGAAAACCATTGAGGCTAACCCTGAGGTTAACTCGTGGTTTTATTTAACCTTAGGTTAGCTAACCTTTATTTAACCTTTGTTGATGCAACCAGCCCTTAGTCAGGTTGTGTTATTCTAGTTCCGTTTGCACTTGGCTAGGTTGGTCTAGGTAATGTTTTGGATTTTTTAAGGACAATTTTCATCTGCGGAATTTCATGGAAACATTCCCAATTACGACGATTTTGTAGATATTTCGCGTTGTATGTTTTAAATCCTTCTAAATAGATAGAAAATCTTAAGTTTTAAAGCTTGGCAATGCTGCCGCTGTCAATAGGCAAACATCGAATACACACGAGCACTTATTGTAGACGAAGATTGCCTCTTTTCAGGGGCAACAAACGCTTGAACCTGATCACGTGTGTAATGTTTGTATAGGGGTCTGGGATTTCCCTCCGTGATTATTTAAGGCACACTCCAAAACTACACCTGAGACGTAAGAATTCGTAAATTACTCCTGTTATAAATAACTCACTCTCGTAACACAACACTCTAAAGTCACTCACTTTTCAGTTTATCCTGCATGTGTTGGAATTTTTCATGAACATCAGTAGTTTATAACTTTTGTATTTAACTGGTCAAAATAAGTTTGAAAATTATTTATAAAATAGCAAGCATAATATAGTAATAATCGTATAGAATATTGAAATAAAATTGAAATAATACGGATTACTTTAAAATTCAAATTTCACCATGGTTTCCAATGCAAGTTGTTTATAAAATACATTGCTCAGGTGGACAAATTATGTGTGGAAAATACCATAAATAAACCACATATGCTATAAATATTGCACTTGCACAGTATGTTTTCAGATATGTTCGAAAATACTATATATGAACCAGAACCAACTTTAAAATGGATCGTAAATATTTTTTCCACCCGGCTAGCTATAGTCACGGAATGGATTTCAACCTAGCTGAAATCCGACTTGGATAGCATCGGTGAGGTCATGTAGCTCCCGCATCCAAATTGGTTTTCAGTTAATGACTTTATCAAATTTCTCATGATTTCGCGTATAATATCAAAAATGATTTCGTAAAAAAAGTAAAAGAGGCATTAGAGAATTGCTTTAACGCATTTTAGATACACATTATGTTGATAAAAAAAGTCAGTGCTTTATTTGTAATTCAAAGCTTATCAAAACTTGTAACGCTTTAGCGAAGAGGTGTTTTTTTCTTCTGATAATTTATTTTATGGGTTACCTTATACACTATTAGGATAATAATTTAGGCGGAGCTGACAACGAGGTTAGTTTTGTCGTTTCTGGAGTATGAACGGGGTTCTCTGGGGGCACGCTCGGCTTAAAATGTAACGAAAGAAGCCTGTGCAACACGAGTTGCAGAGCGATTTGCAGCTGTCGTTCGTTATATTTGCCTTGTACACTTGGTTGTTGCTTTAAAACTCGCTTTTGTTGGTGGGGTAACTTGCGAAAAGTCAAAAGTGTAAACGGCAGTGCCCATAAAGAATAATAATAAACACAATGCCGAAACGCCCACTAATCCTCAAAGTGCACCAATTGGCTTATAAACAAAAATTGTCCTTTTAAACAACCTTCGTTTTAGAAAAGTCAGACAAAAGTATGAAATAATGAGATCCTTATAGGAATGTCTGGATGCATTGGGATGACTTTAATCGTCCTTTCCTTCCGAGCATGACATTACCTGAACAGGCCAAACCTTGGAAAGAAACCCCCTGTTTAAACCAATACTTGTATTAGCACAATTTATTTTGTTAAACATGTGTAAAACAATTTGTTTACATATATATGCATACTTGTTGCTTAAAACTACTGCATGTGTTGGAATTTTTCATGAACATCAGTAGTTTATAACTTTTGTATTTAACTGGTCAAAATAAGTTTGAAGTTTATTTATAAAACAGCAAGCATAATATAGTAATAATCGTATAGAATATTGCATTGTTTAGGTTTTTACAGTGTATAACCAAATATATTAAAAGGAGAATTTCCAAATTATTTATATGATGATAATAGTGCTAACTTGCTAATTAAAGCTATATAATATTTAACCATTATGGAATCGATTAAGGAAACGAATATCCAATTTTGAAATATGCCCGAATTGTTCGTGTACTGCTAAAATATGGTTTCTGAAATGTTGAAATGACAATGGTGAATTTTAAAAACCCAGCGGTTTGTTATTTTGTTACAGAAAAATAAGCTATTGTCTTATATTTCTTCTATGTAGTTTTGAGTGGCATTTAGACACGCTAAGGTTGTAAGCAAATACTTTTGACTTATTACAAAGTATTTTAAAAGCAAATTAAGGTTTGGATATTGGATCTTACCAAACATTTGAAGTTAGAATCGTTTTCCCGCTCTGTACTTCAAATAACTTTATTCTCAATGGAAATATGTTGGCAACATTGCTGGTTGCAACATTGAAACCAGCTAAATATTTCTGCTGAAAATAAATACAAATAGCTGTCTAAGTGTTCGTCAAATTCTAGTTTCAGACCAGGGTCGAGCAAAAACAAGGAAATAAATATAAGTTCTCAATCTTGGCAGGTCGAACAAACCTATTTTAAACACCCGATTTAAGGCATACGTTTTGTGCTATAATTTAAGTCCAAGATTTGAAATAACGGTCCAAAGAACACATACAAGATTGAAATATTCAAAGAAATTTATTTATGTAATTCCAATGGGCCGCATTAGTAATATTCGAATTCTCATTAGATACGGATATTGAGACTAGCAGCATTCTATGACCTTATTTCATATTCTCAGTTCCATTATCCATATTCAATTTTCCAGTTCGTAAAGGGTTTTTATTTTAATTGACTGAGTTAGGGATAATAATGAATTCTTGTATAAATATTATTTTGATTACAACATTTTTATTTAAACAATTATAGATACCAACTGAATCCTACAATAACATGAATGGAACGACATCACCTTATTCCACGTTTACCAAGCCACGACCAGTTAGTATGCCACCAGGAATTTATAACTTTGAATCAAGTCAACCTGAAATCGAAAATCGATCCACACCAATGGAAGTTCAAATGAATGGACGGGCTCTGAGTGAAGAAAAGGTAATTGCATGTCAAATTTGAAGTTGGCAGGTTTTAAGTATTGCGTCATATGTTTGAAATTATCCATTAGTCTTGAGTAGGCTGAAAGCACCTAAAGGCTGGGAGATTTGGGGGCCAGTGTAGGAAAAAATAATTTCGCTTAATACTAGCATTCATAACGTTATAAAACCTTAAATGACTTACAAGACAACCTAAAATGAAGCCCTAATCCAATAAATCATGCAAGAAAATAAAAAACATAGCATTTAATAATTTTATACAATCACTAATCATTTAAATCTAGTTCAAAACTGATTTGCATAAATTCTATTATAATCGGTTGAAATGTGCATCTGGTCATAATGGTGCTGGCTTCATGATCTCTGTTTCAACTGGTTTATAATTGTTGAAATCCATTCCGTGACTACAGTCATTAACACTACAAGTACAGAGTTGATGACTGTTTAATTCATCTCCCCGTGTGAATATAAGCTTATGATTTGTAGTTAGAAAACGTGTTTATAACGTGATTACATGGATTATAATGCCACCTTTAAACGAATCATCATCATTACATTCTCTATCCTTGATTTTTTATCACAGAAATACTAGACCAAGCGAGAAAGGGTTGCAAACAACTAGTGCATAAACACGCACACTGATGTGGACTTATTTTTAACCCTTTACTCCGTGTAAAGCAATTTGGGAGATGTGTCAAAGAACACCCGAGCCGTAAACAATAACATGTCAATTAACTAAGAAATTTTGTCCCCGGCACCATTTCCGACATTTTAAATTTAATTTGAACCTAAATTGAGGGTGCTTTTTGGCTCGAATAGCAGACATTGTTTTGTTCTTTTCACATTTTATATAACAAACTCGAAGCTTTGGGAAATGCAGGACTTTTTATAACACAACGAAGCAAATGGAAACAGTTTGGGAAAAAGTAGAAAAGAAATCCAATTTATAAATCTCCATCTTCATAATAAAGTTAAAATTATGCGAATGCATAGTTTATTTGTATGCATTAAATTATCGATGAAAGAACGTACAGACAAAATCTTGATTTAAAATTGTATGTGAAAACTTGAAGTTGTTTTGACTGTACACAATTTTCAGACAAAACATTCTCTCGTTTCTTAAAAATGTTGCATGCATTGACTCATTGTCACATTTGATAATTGTGAGAAGAAAACACAACACGTTCCATAATTATACATGTGCACATATAAAATTACTGTACACAATGTAATACAGTACCTACACAATGTAATACAGTACCTACACAATGTAATACAGTACCTACACAATGTATACATTTCTACTTACTCATACTTCAACCTATAAAATCTTGAAATTGTTTTTAGTTCTTCATCCCTCTTCAGACAAACCATCATTTGTTTTTGAATTCCTTTTAGAAAAACGAAATAAAAAGTTAACTTTACATGAATATATTGATTATTTCAGGAATTCTTTGTATATTCATTATCTCATGAAGTGTAACATTTACTGAAACTTTCAAGCACGCTATCTAATTATCATCACCGTCGTTCAGTACGATGAAAAAATGCTTTTAAATTGATTGCTACACGGAATACATGTTCAGAGAGGGATGAAAATCCCCATTTTTTTTTCAAAAACAACATCTGGCACCCACGTTTTTGTTGAGGGACATATGAGAAGGGGGCGAAAACCATCGATATAAGCCGGTAGTCAATGAGCTTACATTACATCTTAATTTCTCGAGTAATACACGCGCGTGTGTGTGTGGTACCTTTTTTTCCCAACCCCTTAAGGGATGAGTACGAAGAGACACCCTGTACAAACTTATATATAGTTAGCCTTGTTAAGATATGGTCTGGCTTAAAAATAGCCCGGGTGCGGCCGAAGTATTTGTGCTAGTTGGAAGAGCAAAATAAAACTGGAAATCATCTTCTCACTCGCATCTTCTTCTCCTAATGTCGGATAAACTCGTTATCTTCTTCTTGTGCTGCTGCTTTAATGTGGTTTGCCTTCTTTGAAAAGTTAGTGTAATTGAAACCGTATCGTGAAATTTCGTGTTGTGTAAGAAACTTAATCGCCGCCATTTTCTTCGCACGTTTTGGTGTTTGGAAAGTCACTCCGGATAAACGCAATTAGCCCAAGTTGAGGCGGCAACGGGTCACTTGAAAGGCAAATATTTTTGGCTAACATCAGCTTTCATATTGTTTTCATTCTCGGCCATTTAGCTCTGCTAAAGCACGTGCATCTTTTCCTCTTTAACGGTTATTTGTAGAGTTTAAACGTAATCAAAACGACTTTATAGACCGGATTTGGAATTTTGTAAACAAACGAAATCAATTCACACAACATGTGTTCGTCACTGTTTTATGATGCTTTAATGCTAAATTCACTCGTTTTAAGCATGGATTTGTTTATTGTTGCTTTTGTGCTTTGTATTCTGTATTTGTAGTGTCTTGTTTTCGTATTTAGAATCATGAAATGGATTTCGTTCTTGTTGAAACCTGATTTGTGTAAATTTCATCCAAATCGGTTAAAATCCATTTCGTGATTTGGCTATCGTATTTTTAGTCTGTTGTTGTGATATTTATAAGTCTTGGAATGGATTTCATTTTAGTTTAAAACTGATCGGCATCAATTTAATCCAAATCGGTTTAAAACCATTTCTTGATGGAACTATCGTATTTTTGGTCTATTGTTGTGATATTTGTAAGATATTTACAAATCTTGGAATGGATTCCATTTTAGTTGAAAACTGATTTGCATCAATTTAATCCAAATAGGTTAAAATCCATTTCTGATTTGGCTATCGTTAGTTTTTTGTTGTGATATTTATAAGATATATTTATAAGTCTTGGAATGGATTTCATTTTAGTTGAAAACTGATTTGCATCTAAATTGATGCAAATCAGTTTTCAACTAAAATGAAATTGGTTAAAATCCATTTCGTGATTTAGCTATCGTATGCTTAGCGTTTTGTTGTGCTATTTATAAGTGTTTAAAAGATATTTCATTCTATTTAAAATATAATTTATGGAATGGATTTCGTATTATATGAAAACTAATTCGCGTTAATCCAAATTGATTAAAATTCATTTCGTAACTTGGCTATCGTATACACTTTTTAAAACGTTATAGTGATTTTATAACGTTTTTTATAACTGCTTGCACTAAAGTCAGATTCTTGTAAACAAAGGTCTAAAAACCATGTTTAACATTTGATCAAAATTGACAATATACTGTATAAGCTTCTATGTTACTATTTCTGAAAATTTTAATAATTGAAAATCATAGGAGAAATGTACTGCAAAAGTTGCTGAAAATGATAAAATTTAACACACATGCAAATTAACATTAATTAACGAAATTGCTAAAACATATTGTTCGAATATGTATCATGCTTTTATATGCAGTATCTTAAGTATTTCAATTGTAGAATAACTTAGTCTATTTGATTACAAATAACCTTATTAAATTTAAGTGCTTATTTATCCGAGTATAAGGAATGCTATAAATCAGTCACTTTGTGCCATAAAGCCAAATTTCATTGCATGAATTTGTTTACTACCAAGAGATGTTCTAAACGCAATTTCAATATCTCTAATACTTTTCTAAGCTAAAACTTGGAATGATTGGTAAAGATTAGATAAACATATGTCTTAGCATGTAAATACCTTATCTAGCGGGTTTTTTGTTTATTGTGAGTGAGTTTTATACAGCGGTGATGAATTGATAAATGTAAACGCAAGTGACGACTTAGCTTAAATTTTCACTAAACTTCCCGTTTTTGGCTAAGTCTCTAGCCGAAAGTGCGTTGAAATGCCTCATGATGTGATTCCAGACTTCCTTGATTGATTATATGGGTGCATATTTTTAACCTTTTTCTGGCACAGAAATTGAGTAACAGCCAATTTGGGCCAACAGGTTCAGACTTTAACCAAATTAAACGTATGGGCGTATATTTTAATAAGACAAATTTGCAGATTTAACTTCTTCTTAAACTACTTCTTCGCAAACTTATAGAAATACGAATTACCTCCGTATATTAGCAAAATGCATTTTGTACCAGTCATAGCCATCTGGAGTTTGTAAGGGTCAACAAGGTTGAAATATATTCAGCTTTTTCTTATCCACGCTTTACAAGTATCCAATTTCGAATTTTTAACGATTGGACCACCCTACACGCATTAGTGCTTGTCAAAATAGCTTTTATGTTTTAATTATGACTTTAAACCAACTTTTCCTAAAATTAGCGTCTGTATATGGCTAGGCCTGTTATACCCAAACATACTCCTGTTTTTGTTATCTAATGTGTCGTGCAGTTTGTATCATTAATCACAACTCTAATGTCTATACAAAGGGATTTTTCAAAGATCTATCTCATGAATAGAAGTTAGAATGAGCAGTTATAACATTTGTTGTCATGTAATACTATAACAAGCTACAAAAGTTCTCAAATATGATAATGGTTTATTTCCTCAAAATTAACTGATTTTTCATGGTAGTAAAAAGTTAAAAAATGTTTTATGTAAATGATAATATTTTTTAAGGGCCAATGTGAGAAAATGTACAATATGCATATTGCATGAATGCACTTTTTTGATTGTATAAAAAATCTAAATTTATTTTAAGCTGGAAATACATCAAAATGTTTCTATATTTTTGTACTATTTTTGTGCATGTAAATGTTCGGAGCTCATGTTAAGTACATAGAAAATACACGAAAAAGTATCAGAACACATGTAAAGTACATAGAAAATACACGAAAAAGTACTAGAACACACGCAAAACAACATTCGAAAAAGTACTAGAACCCATGTAAAAAAACATGCGAAAAAGTACTAAAACATATGTAAAAAAACATGCGAAAAAGTACTAGAACACATGTAAAAACACGTGCGAAAAAGTACTAGAATCCGCTCGTATTTGATGGTGTACTTGGTATTTAAGAATAAATTAATATCAAAAATCTAGCAATTAACAATCTGAAATATTGGAATCATTTTCAGAAATTTCCAAAGTCAGAGTCTCCTCACAGTCATGATTACCATCGCCTCCTGAAGATCATGCAACCCCCACCAGAAAACGAACAAATGGAATTTTTACTGTCCGGAAGTAAGTCTTGTTTGAAATTTTCGTAAGTTTTAGCAATTGTTGTTTGTAGCTATGATCCAATTTTAAATATTGTTTATTTTAGAAAAAATGTTTTCATCATCAAGTTTTTACGAGGATAATCAACACTCATATCCAACCGTTGAAGAGCAAGTTGAATTATGCAGGAAAATAGCCAATTCTCTATCGGCGGACACCAACAAACTATCTCGTGGTGCCTCTATGTACAGCAAACGGCAAAAGCGTGCCGATAAATGGGTTTTTGAAGGTAAATTTGTAAATTCTAAAACCAGTTCAACAAATGTTTATTATGCACGCAACACATTTGTAGTGCCACTAGACCATTTAAAAACATTGCTTGACTTGCTATACTTTAAAAAACAAGAAATTAGGTTGCTTGTCTTTCTGAAAATCATAATCAACCATATGTTTACAAACATGTTACTATATTCAATTTCCACCAGACTCGGGAATGTTTGTAGTTTCATCATGAAATGCTCCCAATTTGTGAATGCTCCATTTTAAATATTTATTATCCGTTTATTTACGTCTAAAATGCTAAGCACGAACTAGTTTCTTGTGGATTGAAACCACAAATTAAATTTTGGTCTAACCAGCCAGTAACATAAGGAATCCCACATGGAACAGAAATGCATTTACAATGATTTGCAATGCATTTGCAATGCATTTAAAATACATATAGATTGAGACAATACAAGATTTCAAAATACATTCACAATACTTTTTTAAAGGCATTTCAGTGTCTCAATCTATATGCATTTTTGAAATGCATTTCTTTTCCATGTGGGATACTTCGTTGGTAAACAATCAATCTACTTTAACTTTGACTAATTTTTTAAATGAGCGCTAAATTTTCATATATTTATAAGATTAAAAAAAACATTTAGAAAACCAAACGAAAATCTCACAAAACCACTGTCACAAGACGAGGATTGACAATTCCTATTGAAATATCCATCTAGGACCAGACCCTGAAGACGAGCCCAACTACAGTTCGTCGCCAGACAGCGCCAAACACCGCAACGGTACCGACGACGGCACCGGAAGACGCAAGCTGAAGCTAGTGCTGGATCCCCGGCAGTTGCAGGACGCCACCAAGTTGCGCAACTCTGGCTTATACAACGAACACAACGTCATCAGCCCGGACATTTGCTTTGACTTAGTCAAGGACCTGAACTCACCCACCGGCAAAGGGGCGGCCCTGTTCGCCAAACGCAAGAAGAAGTCCGAGAAATGGATCGTGGACGAGACGACTGTGAAACATCACACGGTGACCACCACAGAGACGTCGTCCAGCCACAATTACACGCAGGACGTTAAGGCCAACGCCGAAAATCGCCCTCTGTCTGCCGTTGACAAGCTCATCCATCAACAGCGCCTAAAACTCATCAAGAGCCCATGGGAGGCCGCCCTGGAGTCCCCCATTGGCAGCTGCGATGCCGCCTTCCAAGAGGTGAGGACGGGCGCAAGAGCAGACCAGTTTGCCCAAACCCTCGTCAAGAGAGCCGAAGAATACAAGCCGGCCCCTCCACCAGCACCTGTGGTCACGCAACAGCGAACCTTCACCCCCACGGATTCCTGGGCACCTCCTGCTTACGAGACCTACCCTGGAAGTCTCGGACGATCCGTCACACCCACATACAACAGGTACACTGCCAAGCCCGACATCTACAAGCCAAGAGCTCCGAAGGGTTGGGGAGGATACTCAACAGGTACGTCTCCTTGAACTATTAAGTTTAGTTTTTACTTATATGGTTTTGGTTTTTTGTAAATTGTGCGGGTATGTTTCTTATTACTTGGTTTTAGCATTTTGAAATTTAAAGATATTGCATGTACTTCTGTAGAGACAAGAAACAAAGAGCAAATATGTTGATTTAAAATTTTAAAATGGTTGTTGGTTGGCTCAAAAATGTCATTCTGAATTAACCCTTGTTTGGTCTTTGCAGATTATCTCTCAACTGATACTTTTACTCAAGAATCCAATGAGAGGCCGACTTCAACCCCCCAGGCATCAATTTGGAACCTTGGTCAATTTACGGATTTCAATTGCAAGGCAAGAGTTTGGGGCGAGAGCGGAGGTTCTGGTTTCCGACCTGTCCGACCACCTTCACTTTTATTAACGAAATAATTCATACACATAAGAGGTATTTGTAAGCCTCCTAATGGTGGCCATATTGTTTTTGGGTAAGTTTTGGTCATGTTATTTTTTTTGTTTTAAGCATTTCCCTTTCTATTTTTTCGTTTTTTTTTTTTTTTTTTTTTTTTTGTTGATTTTGAAATGTGCATATGGTTATTTAAATTTAAATTTACACTGCACTACCGGTGAGCTGATTTAGATAGTTTTATAATTTATTTTATGAAATTTAATGCGTTTTCCAGGAAATTGCTATCTAAATTCGGCTTTGAACAACTGCCGATGTTAAATTGCGGTTTTAATTAACCTCATTGATATTTGTTACAATTACTGTTTTAAAATCTGTAAATGTTCATCGTTGAATAATTGATGAAATCCTTAACTTTTTACCTTTTCCTCGTATGATGTTCACCTCGGATTTTTCCATCGATAACAATCTCTGTATTTTGGAACAGAGTTTATAAAACTATACGACTAATCCGAATTTCACGAAAAATTCCTTAATGTAAAATTACCATTGAGGAGACACGACTTAATCCATGACCTATTAGAAAGGCTATGATATACCGAATGCTCATTTATTTTTGAGCAAGACTCGAATGGTAGGTTGTATCAAAATCCGTGTAAGTTAATCTGGCGATTAATTATAATTTTGCTAAAAGATACTATTGCAATCTGCAATTAAATAATTTTAGCCTCCAATTTACGTACATGGTCTTTGATTCATCCAACTTCAAATTCCAAAAAAAAGTTAGCCCCTGAATATAGGCAAACACTAGGTACATTGAAGTCATGAGTGGTTGTCTATTTACAGGGGTACTGTCACTTGGATACATTCGTTTTGGCGTTTTTTAAGTAGAGATTTAAATTTTAAAATTGAAATCTTTAAAATTGTAAAATGCCAAAAAGAAGAAATTCAACATCGATTTCTGTCAGTTTGAAGTCCATCCTCAATTGACAAAGAAATTGTGAGCGACACAACTAAAAGAATGACAAATGCTTTCGGTAGACCATTTTGAAAAGCTTGTGCCATATTTAATTTTGAAATTGACATAATGAGCATCGTATACATGACTGTATAGGAACAATACGCTTTTTTACAATTAAAAATTAAACTTGGTACAGTGGTGATCAGGTAGCCATGTCAGCATGACAAAGTAACCCTTTCTTGGGCAGGTTTCTTGAACATTTTCAACTATTGAGGCATAGATTTGATTAAAACTTTTCATTAAAAAATCATGCCCTTTTATTGGACTCTTAATAGTTGTTTTTGATATGGTTCTTTGGCTTGCAGGCTACTTTAACCAAAACAAGGCTTTTCGTTTCACCTGTTGAAAATTTGACTAAAAAAGTCAACGTGTATAATCCAATATGTATAACGGGATTGAAATTAAAATGGTTCTCCGAAAGACTAATTCCAAGAAAATGATATATACGTTAACATCTTTTTCATTATTTTTCCAAGCTTGCTTTCCATCGAGCTGATTTTTTATAAAAATGAATGAAAATCATAAAATATTGCTTGCATGTGCAAATTTGGTGCAGGGGAGCATCAGAAATCACCTACCGTGGTAGGTAGGTAGATTCACCAGTTATAGGTAACACGACTTTTGACTCATCCTGTATGGAAAATTATTGAACAATACCAAACAAAAGTGATAGAACCAGATACGTGAAATTATGACTGAAATGGCGTCAGGAAATAATTTAAGATTCTACCAATGAATTTGGGGAGAATATGTAATGAATGTCCTATTGCACTATATTCTGTATTAGCAGTTTCTCGACTAAGTACAATAGCAATGGAATGCTAATAAAGTCAATGAAGAGTGATAAGTTTGACTTATGCTTGTTGTAGTGTTACAATAGTAAAAGCCAGATTTGAACTTCAATTTTTTTTTACAAAAAGCATAAATGTGTCAACTGAGATAAAAAGGTTAATTAATTTATATTAATTATTGAATAATGAAGTCATTTTGACTTTTGGTGATATTTGAGTAACATATAAAAATCCTTGCTTTTTCAATCTGAAAAATGCACAAACTTGCCAAAACCAATTTCTGGTGAAATATACGCTTTTAAAAAGAGGATATCATATTATTTCTGACGTTTTTTAGATTTAGTAATAAGTAGATAGATTGTCAGATTCTTAATAGTGTTATATCACATTGTTCTCCTCTTTTTGGAAATGTATATATTTCCCAACTTAAATTTTGATGGTAGTCATATTTTCCATATCTCAAACAGCAATTTTTGGAAAATATTACTAAATCTCAATTTTGAAGCAATTGTTAGATTTTTTTGGCTGTTGTGTTTAGTTTTATACCCTTTGTTTGTAAAAAATTGCGACGCGCTTATTAATTTTGGAGTCTAAACAGAGAGTTAATCGTTCCTTGAAATATGTTAGCAATTTTGTTGGGAGTTGCTGTTAATGTAAAATATCAATTGATTATAATAGTATCAAATGGATTGTTATTTTTGCCGATTGTTTTACGCCCCTGTATCAAAGCACGAAGGCCTATTTGCATATGGATGCTTTTGAACTGTGTATACTTTGCAGGGTGTAACCTAGGTTTCTGTGCCAATTTCGGGAAAAAAATTTAAAATAAATGTGTTAAAATATATTTCCGAAATCGTGTGAATTTTTAATATATATTAGAATATAGTATATTTAGAATTTGCATAATTTTATTATTTTAAGTATGAGCTATGGATGATGGTTGATTGAGATATTCGTTTGTACAATACTGTTTTATGCCAATCACGAGGATGTCCTGATTATTTATAGGTGCCAAATTAACTATACTGTAATTAAAAAATTATTATTTTATATATTTTAGTGATCTATAATTGCCACCAATGCGTTAAGGCGCTCCATAGAGGCGTCAGCATTTATTCCCACAATGCAATGATTTGGAACAATAAGACATAAAGTAAGCCGGCCGCCAGCAGAACTAAACTTGCTGATGTAGACACCGTGATTTTTAATAAAGACGAACCATAAAATACTTTTTATAAAATACAAACAAGAAAGAAATGTAGAAGCTCAAGCGGTTAATTAAAATGACCATATTTTTTAATTTATGTAATAGGAAATGTTGTACACTTTGGAAATGAGAATTGCATATTGGCGGTCGGCTTACGTGGTGTCGTTGGTTGTCGCCGTACCTGCAGAAGCCTTTCATTGAAATTTCATTGACTCATTGTAGTGAAGGTGTTTTTGTTAGTTTCTTTGATTTCCATGTTATAAATTTCCCTGTAATGCATATTTTAGTTCAAATTAACTATAGATCGGTAAAGTTGGCTGTGTTAAAGTAGCAAATAGAGTACGTAAGTTAAATAATGTATATATAGTAGTTGAAAGCAATATTGTATTTAAAATCTGGTTTGTACATTGGTAACTGGTTTGCTGTGGCAACAGTGACACAAACATTTGATGTATTCAAACTATAAAACCATAATGAAGTCATTGACATTATAAGCCTAATTCATGTCATTCCTTCCAATCTTGCGCAAATTTATATACTATGTTCTTAAAAAATAACTAAAACCGCATTTATTTTGATGATGCAGTTACAGTGTAAAGTTGGATGTTATGTAACATATATTCTGCTATCAAATCACGTTCTTTTTTAAAATATTTAAAGGTTAAGGATCCAAATTATCAGCCAAGGATCTGGAAAATATGGCTAAAGTGATACTTTTCATGATGACAGCTTTAATTGCTGTATTATATCAGTTAGAAGCTGATCCAAGCTACTGGACAGCTCATTCTACAGTGCGTTTGGACGTTTTGCCTGATGAAGTCATGAGGTTTCTTACAAATGTTGATCAAATGGAGAAGGTAAGATCAAATATTGGGTCCATAGAGAGTCAACTGTACCTGCTAGCAATGATTGCATATGCCCCTTATATGCCCACAAGTCCAGTGAATATGAGACTAGCCATTTTTTCCAAATTGCGAGGTCGATTATTATATAGGTTTGGAATTTTATAACTATGTTGAGTTATTCATTTACTGAAGGCATCTTTCTAGTGGTTTGGCTTGGTGTCATATGTACGGCAGGCTGATTTCAAGCCTGTTGGGGTCAGCAAGCAGTACCATGCCATATATAATATCCCATGGTTAGGTATACATCGATTTTCTTTAATAGATAATCCATTATATTCCTTTGATGAACACCGTAATTAAGCTATAGCTTTGTTTTTAAAACTATCTAGGAGAGTATGCAATATTGTTCAAAGTAGTGGACCATGAAGCCAATACATTACTTCTCTTGGAAAGTGAAAGTATGTTAAAACCGAAAGTAGAGTTTATTGTAAAACAGACAAAATTCAAGGAAACATACCTGACTATACGAATGCAATATAGAAGAAATAGCATTTTATTTCAGGTAACTATGCTCTTAATGCAATTACCTCGTTTTGTACATGGGCATATCCGTAATGGCATTATTCTGTGTACTTTTCAGTATACCTTATCACCTGTACTTTACTTTGTCACGAATCAGCAATTACACCAGTCATTATTTACACTACGAAATCTATTTCCATACTGACGTTCAGCCCACGTGGAGGCAGTTGTGCGTTTACCACCGAGTGAGTGACACTGCAAATATTTAATAGTAAATGTAGTATTGTAATCGTGTCCTTGAGAAAGTAAATCACGTATAGCTTTGTTTTGTCTAACAACCTGTCCCACACATTGCAAAATCTGGTAAAAATCTTAAATGTTTCTTCGAAAAATGTGCAGAATTTAAAAAAAAATTGTATTTTTAATGAACTTGTATTGGTATTTAGTTTTATTCTGGTTCAGCATCCCCTGGTGGTGTATGAGCCTTTAGCATGCTATTTTTAGAGCTCGTACGCCAAAATGGAATTTTGAACAATGGCAAAGGCCATATAATTATTTAGATTTTAGAAGGGACCAAATAACCAGCTAAAAATATGTTTCTGAAATTTGCCCTCATATTTTAAGGAACCTTAGACTAAAGTTCAGGTGCACCAATGATGTAGGCTTGAGAATTGTTCAACACATTAATGTCTTGTTTTAATTTGATACTTAAAGGTTTCAAATATTAAGCACCCGAGTGACATTTTGGTAATGTCTGCAGTGTTGCACTCGTGTGCAAGAAGTGCTCCTTGCACTCCTCGTGGCCTTCTGCGGAAGCCTCGCTGTTACCTTGGTTCCCATGTGACATGAGGCCATGTGTGTTATGCCTCCACGCCAAGTGATTTGCTCTTGTGATTGAGCAATATGGAAAATCGACTGCCAGAGTATTTCTGCATTCATTTTAGGACTTGTGTCAAACATCACGGTTGAGTTATGTGTGAGCTTGCACTATTCTCAATATATTTCGCATTTTTCTAATGATCATCAGCAATTTTTATATACATATATAAATTAGATTTGAGTCTTATTGTTTCTAAAATGAAATTCCCCACTTTTATTTAAAAGGTTTTAGACCCAGCTCAATTGTGTAATGCTCAGCAGCATCAAATAAATTCTTTTTTCAAAATATGAAGCAAATTGCTGTTTATTTATAAATGTCGGACTAATAACCACTTTAATCTGCACTTATTTAATTAACCAATGAGCTAGCATTAATGATGCATTTGTTTTGCGCTGAGTTATTCAAAATGTGGGTAGCCATTTTTTTTGTTGTGGAAACTTGCCCTTCACATACCCTTTTCTCATATTTGTTGCACTAGGCAAACACTTGCTACTTACGATCTGGTTGGCACCAGATAACCGCTTTAGCAAATGCTGCCAGCCCAAATTTAATCAGAAACGCTCCATTTCCTCATTGCATCTGGTTATTTAAAATAATTTTTAAAAAACTCCTAGGCTTGACTTGGATTATAGTTGCATTTGCAATCTGAGACGAGATGTGTATGCTACTATTACTACTGCGAAATGAACATGTCTGTAAACCAAAATCAACAAGCGTTTTGGATATGCATGTTTGCTTGAAAATAAATCTTTAAATGTTTACTATTTTTAGTTAAACCAATATCGTAGCAATGATTAGCAATGCAAAATTGTGACACACTTGGATAAAAATAAATTGTTTATACAGTTATTTTATCAAATTAAAGGTTATCTGGGTCTAATTATATGGTGTAGACATGTTGGCGATATGTGAAACTTTCATCTGTCATATCCAGGGTTATATTATGCCTAAGCCATCCAGTCTGGTTTGACTAAAATTTAAGATGGTTTTGTTCTCAGGATTTTCAGTCTTGTGCAATTATCAATAGTATTTTTAATTGAGTTAAATTCTTAATTATGATATACTTTGCAACTTGATGCCATCATAAAAACAGCCTTGCACTTATTATAAAGTTCTAAGAAACATTAACTACAAATTTAACGAAACAAGCAGCTGGCATAAACTTGTGATCAATTACTTGTCATATTCGCATTGAAGGATTAGATCACCAGGCCTGTGAACAAAATTTCAGATACACTTTTGGGGCCATTCAAAAAGGATGTCCCCAAAATTCCTTCGAAAATTTTAAATTTCTCTCTTTCTCCCCCCTTCCACATGTCCACCTGGTTTCCATTTTCCCCACACTCTTCCTCTCTTCCCCCCTCCCTCATGTAAAGTAGGGTGTCCAGAAAAAATTTTGGAGCATATGCAATGGCCCATCCTAATTATTTTCAAGCACCCGCCTCACTGCCAATTCTACGACATTTTTCCTGTTTTTCTCATTAACGGAAATTTGCTGACCTCGAAGGGTCACTAAGGTCAGCTGTAGACAGGGGTTGGCTCTAGACATCATTTCCCCAATATATAGGACCTATAATATAAATCGTTAAAGAGGATGTCATTATCCGGCCCCTTGATGACCACCCTGGACTGGCAGGCGCCTAAAAGGGTGTATAATTAAGGTCGATCAAATAAAAATCTACAAATTTGATTGCTAATTTGGAGAAAAAGAACAAAGATTTAACCAAATTGAAATTGATATCAACATAATAAAATTATTTTTTTTTTTGTGTTTTTTTCGGCAATCACGAATTTTTAAGTCATGAATCTAAACCTGTACAGATATAATTCGTTTCAAAAAGTTCCTATCTGGCAAATACATTTGGTTGACACACTATTAAAAAAAATTTAAAACTATTCAGATGTATAAATTTATTCCCCCTTATTTATTATAATGTGCAAAACACATGTTTCTGTACTTGCAATATTTATGCTGATTTTTAAAGAATATTTCATTAAAAGATTGAAATTTTATAATTTGAATAAAAAAAAAGGGTTTTAAAGGTCCATTTGCACACATCCGTCAGTGTCAGTGAAGTAAAATATCTCTCCATTTCCCGCAAAGAAATCTGTAAAGCATTTACTTCACTAAACGGATATGTATGATCACCACGTGTAAATGGACCTTTAATGCAAATTATGATAATCCACTTGCTAGACACCCTGTAAAACATGTTGATGGCCTGTGGGATGGAAGTGCGCGCTCTATTTTTATAGGCCTACAACTCTCTCGACTGTGCTTGTAATTATGATTGACGAATTTATTCTAAATGGGGTCATAAAAATGTTTAAAAAAAACTGCCCGAAATTATTAGGGAAGTCGATCGAGTTAAAATGGACCGGTTGACGTCATGCCAACACGTGGTATATTCATCACATAAATATCGAACGAGTGGGAATTTCCGCACAGAGCCAGCTGTTCTTCCATTCAACCGTTTGCCGCAATGGATCCCTTGGAAAAAGTCCCGAAAGATGAAACATCCTCATTGAGAAAACAGTTTGTTGCGTGAGTAATTTAACTATCACTTGTTCATTGCGTTGAAGATGTTTTAGTTCGAGATGCGGATTAAAAATGAATTAACTCCTGCATGCATGCACGCATGCAGGGATCCGTATACATTCCAACACTCGATCCGATAGTAATTAATTAATGCAGTGCCGTTGTTTGAATTTTTAATGAATGCATTATAAGGCAGAAAGATTTAAGATTTTTCCCATTTCGATAATAAGATTGATGCCTGTTGAATCAACCCGTTATTGTGTATACATTGTAATCTACATGTTTGTTGTACTTGAAAGTGATCTAGAATTGTATGACCTTGAAAAAAAGCTTGGTATGTCAAGTTACTTCATTCGATTGAATATTATTCGATCAGATTTGTTCTGTTTATATTTGAGAGCGGGTATGTTTTAATTTTGACAATGCAAGTTTAGATTACGGTACTTATCCTGGATGTATGCATGAGGAGGAGGTATGATGCCATATATCACTGCTACTGCATGGTATTTGATAATGTGTTACAGTGGTGCCACACAAATGGTAGTGATACAAATCAATAGTTTTGCCAAGAACCAAATTTTGGAAAATGCTTAAAATCAAGGCCGAATATGTCATCACATTTTGTGGGGAGGTCCAGAATCTTGGGGTGGACTATTTTGGTCATATATTAATTTATGGGTCATTATCGGCCCAGGTGAAATATAATTTACATTTTTACTTTAGAAAAATCACACTTATAATGTAGAAAAAATTCGTTTTTAACATAGAAAATTCGCACGTTTATTGCTAAAAAAAGAGCAGAAAATTCACACTTTAAATGCAAAAGTGCAATTCCACTTTTATGCTTTGCAGATTCGGTTTAAAATTTTCAAAATTTCATGAATTTCGGGGGAAAGGGGGGAGGAAGAAATTTGCCCCAAGTTTCCAATCCCCCCTCCCCATATATATACACGGCCTTGCTTGGAATATAATAATTGTGAACAATTTTTGAACTGAATGTAGTGAAATATGTACAGGCTTTGGTGGAGTTATCTATACTATATTGGATTTTAAAATTAGATTTCAATTTGTCTGAAAGCAGCTAGTAGATGTAATTTAAAAAGCATTTTTGGAAAATTGCTAATACTTCGACTAGCATTTTTATTTTCATTTTCATTTAAATTAATGTACTATACCAAAAGCATATTCATTTTGAATAATTATAGTTTGAAAATTTAAGCAGCTGTGCATGGCCTATAGAATTAACTTTGCAGCAGTTAATTTATTAAAACCTGAGGTTGATTGATCTAGTATTTAAAAATACAACCTGTTTTGTTAAATTTTATGTATGAGGAACTGATATATATATACTATATAGGTCAATCAGTCAAAATAGTAGCCTTAGGGCTTATCAGCCATGACTATTAAGTCAATGCCATTCTTGTGCATATTAATTGAAAATCCGATCAAGGCAGATTGTCCGAATATTTTATAGCATAATGTATTTATTATTAAAATTACAATCTGCATGATTTGCATACTAGATTTCATGATGCGTATTTTTTTTAGACCATCATGTACACTATTTTATCGTACCGATCCACTGAAGATTGTCCGTGCTTCTGGCCAATATATGTACGACGAGAAGGGTCAACAGTATTTGGACTGTATCAATAACGTGGCTCATGGTAATTTTCGCACTTTTATTTCTACAGGCAAAAAAATATTTTTCTGCTTCAAAATACATTATGCAATGTACTCTTATGCAATCTTTGCAGTTGGTCATTGTCACCCTGAGGTTGTGAAAGCTGGAGTGGAGCAAATGAAGGTTTTAAATACAAATAGTCGATTCCTTCATGACAATTTGGTGTTATGTGCTAAGAAGCTGACTAGCTTGTTTCCAGAAAAACTTTCAGTCTGTTTCTTCGTAAATTCTGGGTAGGTAAACATGTAATGTGTTGATGAAATATTTGCAGTGTAGTTGACATAAGAGGTTAAACTGATGGACTTTTCACATTACTTTATGGTGCTAAACTAATCTAAATTTAAAATTCTAAGCAAATGGCAAAAACCTTTATTAATATGCGGAAACATGTTTTTTAAAAATTTGTAACTTGTTTGAACGTAACTATTTTCAACATAAATTCTATTATGCTTTATTTCCAATTTCAGCTCAGAAGCAAATGATTTGGCCCTTCGATTGGCACGTGCACACACAAAGCATCATGACATCATAACAGTGGATCAGTGAGAACTTGACACTTTATTGTTATTTTGTTTAATATTGTTTGATCAGAACTAATTTTAATTTACTATTGATAGTGCATATCATGGGCATGTGACGTCATTAATAGACATTAGCCCCTATAAGTTTGATGGCCCTGGAGGAGCTGGAAAGCAAGAATATATTCATGTGGCAAGTATTTTTTAATTTATTTTCCACAAACATCTTAGTATTTTTGATGAAAGTTTTTTTTTGGCAATTTGTGTAGCATTTCTTACAGATATTGATTTTGATTTTTTACCACATTCTCAGCTCTACTGTAGAAACTTTAGCGTTCATAGACATGTTTTTCACTTCCTGTTCATAATTAACATTTTTTATTTTTTCTCTATCATTTTGTATATTTCAGATTTAAAACAAGTTCCATCTACTTTTGCTAAGCCGAATAATTTCAGAAGACGGAGGGCCAAGAGAGAAAATTTTGTTTGTTTTCAGATCGGTTCGCAAGGTCGGTCCACGTCTGGACTCTATGATTTCATCGAGCTAGTTTTTTTAATTTTGATGGAGGAGTTCACGAGTGTGCTTTTTAAAATCCTCTATTAGCCTTCTCCATTAAGCCCTCATTTTAGAATGACGTTCATAAGCTAGATGGCTTTTGGTTGAATCTTCACAAAAGGATTTGTTCCAAATCTCATCTTTTTGATACTCTGAGCTGAGGTAATGCACTCTAATTGAATTCACACCTGAATTTGTTTCAGAAACAATAAATGGATTTTTCATTAGACAATCTTGGGAGTCTGCAAGTGCACATCCTGAGCGAGTAACATTTGGTTATAATTGCGTTTAAATTTTTGAATTCTAGGCTCCATGTCCCGACACGTATCGTGGAAAATACCGGGACGTGGATCATCCGAACATAGATCTGGGAAAAAAATATGCAGATGATGTGCTCGAGTTGATCAAATCAGCAACTGCAAACGACCGGAAGATAGCAGCTTTCATTGCTGAATCTATGTTGAGTTGCGGAGGCCAGGTCATATTGCCACCTGGATACTTGAGACATGTTTACAAGTAAATATTTTTTACAAAATTTAAACCACTTTGGGGTGATCCATAAATTATGTCACACTTTTTTGCCTCTTTTTAAACACTCCCCACCCCTTTGTCACAAATTTTACTACACCCCATCCATAATGATGTCACAACCCGTCGATTACTCCCCCCCCTCCCAATTATTTTTTAATAATTCTATATTCTTTTATAATTTTATCGGGAAGAAAGTTGTAAGTCACTACAGGACCCAAATCTTTTTTCCCCCAACTGCTATTCAAAATTCCAAATGTTAAAAAAATTTAGAAAAATTTTATCGCATATTTTTGACCGTTTGAAATAAATTTTGATTGTGTGATGTCACATTACCGAACCACCCCCACCCCTTGGTCACAATTGTCACAAAAAACAAACAACCCACCCACCCACCCCCTAGGTGTGACATAATTTTTGAATAGCCCCTTTTGAGCAAATAATTTAAATTCTGAGATTTACGTGAAATTGTAAATTGCAGATATGTTCGTGATGCTGGCGGCGTTTGCATAGCGGACGAAGTTCAAGTTGGCTTCGGAAGAGTTGGGAAGCATTGGTGGGCTTTCCAATTGCAGGGCGATGGTGAGCATAGATGCGATTTCTGATTTGTGAACAGAAAATGTTTATAAATTCACTAAGCTCGTGTACAAAAAATGCACCATAGGTCATACTTTTAGAATGGAATTTTTTTATATTTGTTTAAATTTATTTCGATCAAAATTTAAATTATATGGTGCACGAGTGGCACATCAGGATAAAATTCGTGTACATTTCTCGACATTCCCAATTTTCTTGATAACTGGACAATAATCTCAGAAGCTCCATTTTTTTTTAACTGATTCGAGGCATTTTGCTTTGCTCACTATAGATATTGTACCAGACATCGTTACACTAGGAAAACCCATGGGTAATGGCCACCCAGTCTCTGCAGTAATTACTACTCCAGAAATTGCGCACAGCTTTGAGTCTCTAGGAATGGAATACTTCAACACGGTTAGCTTAATTGACGATTGGGTAATTAGCCCTGTGGATAAGTGCTTGTAATAATTTAAACAAAATGTTATTACAGTACGGAGGAAACCCAGTTTCATGCGCAATAGCGCACTCTGTTATGAATGTGATTGAGAATGAAGGTCTGCGTGAAAAAGCCACTGCTGTTGGAAATTATTTGTCAAACTCGCTGAAGAAGCTATTGGACAAGCATCCATTGATCGGAGACGTCCGTGGCGTTGGCATGTTCATTGGCTTAGACCTGGTGAAAAGTAGAGAAACAAGAGAGCCAGCCACTGCAGAAGCGCTACACATTATCTCGAGGTAAAGAATATAAAATCTAGAATTATTTCCATATATTTCCTAAGAGTATTATTTAACACAGCTTGATTTATTGATTTTGAAAATTCGCTATCTTATGTAACTCGATTAGTAACGTTTGAAAAGTATAATTTCCTTTTCTTTTCTTTATATTGAATTTTCCAATTCACTGAAATTTCCCGATGCAGACCTGGTGTTATAACAAAATTCAAGTATTATTCCCGCTTTTCCGAAATGCCAAAATTTGAGACTATTTAGTCTATCCCGACCACTAGACTCCCATCACTAAGGCATAGAAAACTTTACGACTAGTACAAACTTAACATTATTTTGCTGTTCCCAGATTTTCTCAAAAAATACTTTAATTTACCAGAATAATTGAAAGCTATCAAACATGCACATTGCCTGTTTTGGAATAAATAATTCATAATGATAGATTTTTTCTATTCCAATTTACAAATAGATTAAAAGAAGAGTTTATCTTGATGAGCGCTGATGGTCCACACAGGAACGTCCTGAAGTTCAAATCTCCATTGGTATTTACCATGGACAATGCTGACAGATTAGTGAATGTTCTCGATGAGGTTTTGGGCGAGGTTACCAGAGGACAGCTGATATTGTCACAAAAGGAATTGAAATTGGCAAATGAAAATCGTGAGAATGGATTAGAGAAATCTGCTAGCAGCGAAGATTTACACATGGAAACTAATTGTGTACAGTAAGTTGTGCAATTTCTAGAACATCTTCTCGATTTTCCGATTTTTTACTACTCAAGTTTGTTCTCATCATGCATTGTTAGTGGCCATTACGACCGAGCTAATTTTCACTCAAGTTAAGGGCATTTCATCGAAAAAGAATTAATGGATATCAAAAAGATAATTTTGATTAGAGATTTAATACTACTCCTTGAAAATCGTTTTTAAAAAGTACAATTTTACGATTGTTAAAGATTAGATAGACTACGGTATATATCTAGTGCTCAATTTAAATATAACAACCAGCTTGGTGGTTAGCACAAATTCTGGGTTGCACCACCTCTATTCACGTTGATGATTTAATATCAACGTGCGCCATAAACATGCAATGCCAACAATGCAAAAATATTGCAAATAGTTTTGTTTTTAGAATTGGTATTTATATGATGAATCAATCGCTCATTTATTCAATCACATTTTTAGAATTATCTAGTATTTTTAAACAAATAAATATACCAATTCAATGCATGCAATTTCAAACATTACTTCATCCACGTTGCCATATTCTGCCGTTCTAGCTAAAAATTACTCTAATGTTATTTGGTAAATATAATGCACAACTATATGGGGATAGTCATGGTTTTTACATCATGCTCCATTAGCATAATGGAAGATATGAAATATGGAATACATAGGTGATGCATACTGATCACACTATTCTGTCATTGCCCATTTTATTTAACAGTGCATGATGAATAGGAACAATACAAAAAATAATTTTTCTCTCCTTTGAAAGTATCGGCCAACATTAAATACTCATTAAGATCTCGCTTCAAGACTAGAGAAACAAAGTTATAAGAGGTTGGTGCAGTAAGCCATAAATACATCAAATTGGCACCTGTATGATAAGGTTAATTGTTCAGTTTGATTCATATATTGCTCAAATATATTGTATACTCTAATAATGTAAACCAATACTTTTTACTTCAATTGCGCCATTTTTTTCTGCTATTCATTTGGGGCTCTGTGAATATTTAATGCACTGTATAGCGTATTTTTGTAGCAAATTAAAATATTACTTTTACTCTCTGTTCATTATAATTCATGCATAATTTTATTTTTCTTTAGAGATAACATAGTATTCTCAAAATAACTTGAGAAAAACACGAAAAACGATCAGCATCCAATGCTTATCATTTAACAAGTTTCTACTTTTAATTTTCCAAAAGTAAGGAACGAGATTTGTCAGCAATAAAAACTTCAAAACGACTTGAAGGGCGTTCTCACGATTCGTTTACTTTTTTGCTCTGCTTCTCTTGGCCCCTTTGCCGGCCTTTGAAGTACCTGGTTCATCTATATCTTTCGCTTTCCGTTTGGATGCAGTTTTTTTCTTTATCTGTATAGCAAACGAGAATTACAGAAAATGTATAATAATGTACACACACAAAAATATATTCACTTGCCATAGCATCTTTTGTGATGTCGTCCTGTTCTTCCTGCTCTTCCTCCTCGTTGTCGTCGCCTTCAATCGCATCCTCCGAAGTTTCGGCACCCCGGCGAGTTTTTGTGGCTGTGGCCATGACGGCAGCATAGGGATTCATGTGGGTTTCTTTATTGTAAGTTCTGGTGAATGCAGACTTTAACTGGATGTCAAGCATTAAAAATATCAGATAGATGTTTCTTTGCAGATGCGGCATTAAAATCAAACTAACTGAAATGCAGCATACTTGTGGACTTAATTTGCTTAGAGGATTAGCTTGGTTAGGCCAGAGCGAAACATCGATAATGGAATCCAGGTCTTCGCGCATCAGATAATACTCGCTCATCGTTGCCACTGCATCCTTAATCCCATCCTGTTCCCTCGTCACCAGCGGATTCACGATTGCATTGCGAAGGTATTGCAGGTAATCGCAGTTTAAATCAGTTTTATTTCCAGACACTCTGAAATTAGTTGAATTTGAGTTCTGGTGATATTCTGGTGTGTTGGAACCATCTTAAGTTTAATAGTAGAAGCCAACCTCAGTCTCATGTGCATGTGTAGCTCTTGCAGTAATCTGTCGTTTTTCCCTCTTGTAGAATTCCTGCCTAACCAGGACGGAAATGCAATCATTTGAGCCAGATGACCTTCGAGAACGTCCCCAGGTATGACGCTGGCATACATAGCCTAAATAAGACGGCAAGTTAACACGGTAAGCCAGTACTAGACCGAAATCAAGTTCATTTGTTTTACCTGAACTGGAAGTAGACTCCATTGACCTTCCGATCGTATCAATTTGTCTACTAAATCCCCATCACAGATACTGTCTGCAACTTGGCTCAGTAAATCTAAGTGTTTTGTCGAATTGTTTCTAAGAAAGTACATAAGATAGTTTTTTAGTATTTGTCACGTTTATAATTTTTGTTGTAGTTGAAGCTATTAATCTTGCCAGAAATTATATGTTTGAATGAAATTTAATCGTTAAATTTATTTTGGCCCTTTCTAAATATTTTTAAATTACTCAACTGAGCTGCATGAGGTTGAACAAATGGATAATTTTCCTGCACGAATAATGGTGCCAGAGAGTAATCGTGGAAGAACAAATTGGATTTGTCGTGAATACTCATGTTTTTATGATCACTAGATGAGAATACCATTCTTAGAACGTCAAATGGGCCCTAAAAATAAAATCCTTGCATGAATATCAGCAACTTTCGCAATATAAGAAAAAACTAAGATGGTCTTGAATTACAATTTTCATGTCCTTCTTTGCTTTTTTGGCTTCTGCAGCGGTATCCGCTTCGGTGAATTTCTTCTTATTCACAGACCACATGGATAGGTGATGAATAATCTAAAAAAAATCATAACTCCTTTAGAAAAACGAGACGAACGCAAGTAAATTGTTGCAATGAATCATATTTTACCTGTCTAACATCTTGATTTGCACCAACAATGATTTCTTGCATTGCTGCTGGAGGAATGCTAATTTCTTCTTTAAAACATATAGACATCATGGCCCCCTAGAACACATATTATTACAGTTCAATAAGTGATTTGTCAAATTCATTAAACATATTAATATGTGAGCCTTGCCAACCTTTAATTGCTCGACTCTTGGCCTCGGGAATCTTAAATCAAAACAATAGTTTGCCAAGGAACGGATTTTCTGGTGCATTCGATCATTGCACATGCAGATAATTGGGATTTTTGAGATCTTTATTAATTGAATCAGCTCCTAAAGACGCAGTCGTATTAGCCAAATATCTTATTACCAAGTTTTTTTTATCCAATTATAACTTACTTGAACGCCCCCACGATCTTCGTTTCCAGCCATCCCATCAACTTCATCCATCAACAAGCAGTGTTTCTCGGCACTGTCTGTACTACCTGTGAAATACAAACGAATATAACAGCACATGGTTGTTTGCAATATCCGATTAATTGATATTGCTAATTTACAATACCTTCCAAATAGAAAGACAGGGACTTATTTTGCAACATGCGAGCCACAACTTCTTGTAAATTCTTCTTTGATCTCGTATCTGAAGCATTTAGTTCGATAAAGGTAAAGCCAGCTTCCTATTCATCGGGTAACGTTTTTGATTAGTACAAAAGAGCTAAGAATCAACATTGCATAAGGGAATCTAAAAAATCTGAACATGCCTTGCACACTAGTTGCGCAGATGTTGTTTTTCCTACTCCGGGTGGACCTGATAACAAAGCTGCTTTGAAACTTGAGCCATCGTCGGCTTTCCATTTACCTATCCAAAAAGGTGTTGAAATTAGTTTTTTCAACCTTTCTTTTCGAATGCCAGCACTATTCAGCATTTTATGTGACCGAGTAATATAATACGAACCAGCATTTTTTTTCTGTTTGTTACTATGATTTTTATGCCAGTTTGTTAACCAGTGTTTGAGTTTCTGAACATTGCTTTTATCACCCTGTTGACCAATTATTTGTTTGGTGCTGGAAGGCTTGTATTTGTCGACCCAAAGCAAATCTGAACTGCTCGTGGGTTTTGCTGGCGAAGTTACTGTTGATGATTTTGATATTTTCACTGGACTTTTCATGTTCGGTGAAGTCAATCTCTCTGTTACCTAAAACAACCAATTTTTTAAAAAAATTATTCCCGAAAAATAATGCATTGCTATTTTAACAAATTATGCGTTTGATAATAGATTTCAAGTTACGGAAGGTGCTTTTTTCTCTGGTGTTTTTACAACGTCTGGTATAGGCGCAGTTGTGCTCTTGGTACCAGCTTTAGATTTACTAGAGGCTTTTGAAGACTTTGCAGATTTTTTTCCAGGCAAAGTACGGATAAGATCAAGAAAACCATCTTCGTCTATCTGCTTGATTCCCAAGTTATTTGCCTGGGGAAAATAATCGGAAGAACAGAAATTTATTACAAAATGGAGGTAAGAAGAATGTCTGACAAAGGTCACATTTTTGTATTTGGTTGACTTAAAGATTCACCTTGACCGGTTTTCGACCACTAATTACAAAAATGTGACCTTTGTGACTTAAATGAACATTTTTTTTTTAAACTTACTTTATCTAATTTTGATGGTCCAGCATCTCTTCCAACAATCATATACTTTGTATTCTTGCTAAGTGATTGTGTCACTTTGCCACCATATTTTTTAATTGCTTCTGCTGCTTCATCTCTTTCTAGTGAATCTAGCACACCAGTAATTACAAATGTGAGTCCATCCAGGCAGCCATCGACACCCTACATTTATTTGGTAGATAGTACATTCAGCATTTTTAATAGGAATGACTCCATATAGAATATTATATAATGTAAACGCGAATATTTCATTCGCTTCTACCTCAGGAATTTCTTTTGAACCTGGCGCTCTGGGTCCCTCTCTCTGTAGGTAGTGCTGGTAAAAACTTGATCGCTTTTCAAGTGAAGGAGGAGTGCTTTTGCTGACACTCTTCGTTTTTTCGGGGATAGCCGCCTTCCTCGGAGATGGTGCTGAAATCATATTTAGTTTATGAATTTGCTCGAGCAGGAATCAATCTAAAGCGGTTCTTAAAGTAAAATTTTATAAACTACTTCTCATTTTTGCTGGGGACTTATTTTCCACCTTTGTTTGTACTTTAGTTTCTTTCTTTTTAATAGCAACTGGACTATTAATATCAGAAACTGGATGTTTTCTTGGAGATGCTGCAATTAATTTCTAAAGATGAGTTTTGTTTTTCTGTTTATTTTTTTATAATGAAGAAAATCTTTTTTGCAGAAAACTATCCATTTTTTATAATCAAGAATCACAAACATACTTCTTGATTTTTCCAGAGGTTTTTTCTGTTCTTTCAATTCTGCTTTACTGTTTTTTTTAATTGAGGTGATCGGTGCTTCTTTGCTTGCAGCATTGACCTTGGCTGCTAATTTACCTGCTATGCTAGTAGCAGTCTTGGAACTTTTAGGTGAGGTTATAGTCCTGGTTTGGACATTGTCAATAGATTTAAGGGTGTCTACAAAATCCTCGTCATCATGAATGTCATATTCATCGTTGTTTTTAGATGTAGAACGAGACTTTTCATCCTAGTATAAAATATAATTCACATTTTAAAGTCTCATGTTTAAAATTTTCAAGTAATAGCCAACGCAAAATAACCTTTTTTTGAGGAGTTCGGCTAGAACGACGAACTGGTTCGGCACCAAAGAAATCTGAGGCTGTCACTTTCTTTATTGGCGTGACAGGCTTCTGTACTGTGCTGGATTTTGCTTTCTTGGGGGAACTGCGAGTGACTGGTTTTGCTGGCTCCTCATCTGAATCAATAATCGAATCCTAACATATAAATTGGATGTACCTAAACTTAAATAGCCATTGATTTACAATCAATAACATACCAGAATCATCAACAACTATCAGTGGCTCTCTTTTTGATGTTTTGGAAGACTTTTTAGAAGGAACTGGCTCCTCGTCTGAATCTAATATAAATATTAATTAGTGATCGATTGATTGACAAACCAGTCAATGCAAGAAAATAAATAAGTTTAACAAACCAGATTCAATAAAAAGTGAAGGCCTTTTTCGAATACGAGATTTGGCTCCAGAAGCTTCCTGTGTTAAACATATAGTATCGTTAAGTAATTGAAACACTTTTTTATCTATGGGCGAAATATAGTTCTTTTAATTACTATGTAATGTGTATTTTAAGGACAAAGTTTACTGTTTGACAGAACAGTGTCTATACATAAAGTAGTTACAAAATTGTCAGTCATGTATATAACAAATCTTTCTTAGTTAATATTTGCATGGTTTTAAATTGAACCTGCATGGTACATTTAAACCTTAAACTATATATTCATGCGCTTTAATCCTACTTTTGTTGAAGAACTTTCTTTCTTGGATTTAGAGGTTTCTGCCTTTGAAGCGGGAGCATTTTTCTTGCTTGCTCCTGCACCAAAATATCGTCGGATATCCTGTAAAGTATATTAGTAAAAACTTAAATGACAACAGTCAATGACAATAACAACGAACTTTTATTGACAACTTACTTTTAAACTAAATAGAAATAATTAAAATGATATGAGGTCTTAAGAATGACTTACCATCATGAGTCAGGTATACTGACTCTTTATTTGATCCTGAACTCTATATTTCGTTACTCGTTTATCAAAAATCAAACCCAGAGATAACTATTTCCCGCCATACATGCTCAAACAAAGTTCACACGACTTAAAATGTTTCCAATTTATAAAAATACGCTACTAGATCAAAGAGAACGGGCATGAATTTTGACAAATTGATTTATTTTGCGATATTATCAATTTTTCAGAATTTTCATAACTGAATTAGCCTGGATAGAACAAAAGTTAACATGCAACTTGTCACGCTCATGCAGACAACACTACAGACGATATATGGCAGTAGTTAACTATCGCCACCTATGTAGTTATTTTACTCCTTATAAATAAAACATCTCAATTTAAACCAATAACTGTATATGTGCCACACTACGTATATCGTTTAAATTGTAGCCGCTAATCATTCATTTTTCAACTGATAGATGGCACTGTATCTTTCGATATGTGACGGGCAAAGATGTTTTTACACATAGGCGGTGGCGCCCTCTACACTACTATTTTTATTGTTGTGTGCGCGTTTGAATTTTTCGGCGTAACGGTAAGATATTTTATTTGTTCATAATTTCTATTAAATTTCTACTTTCAAGAACTATTGGCTATATACTAGTCGATAGCCGAATTCCAATGGGCCCGTTAAGTTAGTCGGAAATAAAATTCCATACTTCTGCATGCTGTTGTCCATCCATTTTGGTTTCAATATGGTTGGTATTGATCGAACTTTGAACTTGTCAAAAGTATTGTCAGAATCGATTTGTTTAACTTTTAGCCACATTTCAAACATTTTGGTTGTAATTATGAAATTTCATTGTGTCTTTTTTGGTGTTAAGATGCCTTGTATATGTTTGCCATAGCCTAAGTACATGTACATCATATATAAATACTGAATGTGTATTGATTGAAATATTGCAATTTTCTGTTACCAATATTGTGTGAATATAAAATAATAAATCCTTTCCAAATTTGAAATATTATAATGACCTTAGCTGACACGCGTGTGCTGTGTGAGAATCGGCCCATGTAGCAATTGGGTATTTTTTGTTTGTTTCAGAGGTGCAAAACTACATATCGGGTAGCAATTAATGTTTAGGGCCCTCTGGCTGAATGCATTCAGGAGGCCCCATGGGGACTCCTGGAGGGCCCTAGGACCTGGTTCATATTTTAAGTTAATTTTTTTGACATAAGAGCACATTTTTTGTTTTCAGTACATATGTAGTGTGTAAGTTCAGCAGCGGTGTAATAGCTTTATGACTGAGGGTTAAGTTACAACAATATGTTGTTTTTGTTTAATTTGTTGGTAATTTTTAATGAATCGTGCACGTGGTCGCGGCCGATTTTCAGAGGAGCTTTCCCGGCATTTGCCTGAAAACAACTGTGGAAAACCGCGAAAATCATAGTAAAGATGGCCACCCAGGAATTGAACACTGGCCTCTTCATTGAAAGGCCCTTAGTGTAACCACAACCCCTCATAGCTTGAAATAATCCAATGTCTTATTGTTTAAATTGTGTAGTTGCATATGCGAATGCTGCAAACTTTGTACCTGCAGGCAGGGTATGTTCTTTGTACATAAGTTAGTTTGCAAAAGCAGGTGAATACCCTTATCGGTAGTCTAGACTAGTCTGGTCTCCAAATCAAGGTGAGAGAATGTGTTTTCTCAGATATGTTTTTGAAAATATGATGGTTTCTTGTCTTGAGACAAAATTCCCCCTCAACTGTACTGTAAAGTTTTCATAATCGTCATCGCCCTTATCGATCTGAAACATGAAAGCTGCAGGATGAGGAAAACAGCTAAAGTTTGGTGATGAATACAGATAAGACTGATAATCTCATTTAACAGTCAAAGTTTGCTGTAAACCATCATCATTCCTCATCCTCATCTTATCATTATGTACTTACATGTATAATTGTTGTTAATGTTTTACTTGTAATCTTGTAATTTACTTGTACTATATCTAACTGAATTATGGTTATTTAATTTTGGACAACTGTAGTTGGAGTGTTAACCAATTTAGGTATCTGATTTCAGATTACTTTTATTGTCAATGTTATTAAACTATAATGCAAGTTATCTAAATGTTGTTATAGTGCAGTTGAAATGCTACAATCAGCATAATAAGCTGAGCTGTGATTTAAGCATCTTAGTGCAAAAATCATTGTCATCTTGAACAGACCACTGCATTTAATATGCTAAAATATGGGAAAACCAAATCATTGATTTTTTGGCTTGACAATTTTGCACAAAAAAAGAATAAATAAATAAAATTGCAAACAAACTTGAAAACTATTTTCTAACCAATTGTTTTTGTGTATCTGCCAGAATGAAATAAAATAAAAAAGATATACAGGAGTACCAGAATCGGGGGACTCGAGTGATTTTACAGGAATAGGACACATTGGAATTTTCAGTAATTTTGGTAAAATAAAAAATCATCCTCGTCTTGGCTACTGTAGTCTGTATAGGTTAATTTTCTAAGCAATATTGGTTTAATGCATTCTTTGTGTTTGCTTGTGTGTAAAAGATTTTCTGAAATCCGATGCCATAAATCCTCCCATATTCCAACAAAATGTAGAGGAACCTGAATTTATATGCACGGCTTCAATATTGACAATATTTCACCAGGATTTTTTGTACGTGTCTTTCATCTGTTTATGATATCTATCCTTCCAATTTCTAGACCCTTGTAAGTCTTATTTTCAATATTGTCTGTATTCAAACAAACCTTTACATGGAAGTGTGCTTGCAATTTTAGCATCTCGGAAATGACTGGAATTATGCTTAAAATTCGTATTAAACACCAGTTTATGCTGGAATTTCCTGTTTGCGTCGGTAAATTTCTGAAAAATTCTATATAAAAAATCAAAAAACTGATTAATTCAAATTGTCTTAAAGATTTTCCAGACTTTTTGAAAAAAAAAATATTGTGCCAATTGATCGTAGGAGTGGTCCTTGAAAATCCTTGAAATACACTTGAATTTTCTCCAACAAATGACTGGATGCACTGCATAAGGAAAACAAAACATGAACAGACGTCTAAAATCAAAAATATTGATCTGGGTATATGGGCCCTCGGGGTGGTAATTCAAGTATTTTGTCCCCAAGCATTGTTTTCTTCCCAATACAGTAGAACCTGGCTAAATGCATACTCTTGGAACCGGTGAAAAATATGCTTTTAGACAGGTTCATTTATTCACGGGTTACCAAGTCGGGACCGGCACATTTTATGAATTTAATGAGGTTATTCTTTTATACAGGATGCATTTAGACAGGTCCTACTGTATATATGCAGCTTCAACAGTAACTGGGGCCCTTACCAGTAGCGCACATTCAGACAAGAAACACGAAATTTCGCCAACGTCTGGTTCCTGCGCATTTTTCTACAGTAGTTTGTGTTCAAATAACTCATTTTGTTCATTATTTACCTGCCCCAGGCATTCACGTTTGCGAAGTCCGATTGCGATAGTAGAAAATGAATAAAGATAAAAAGTTGTAGGCCTGCAGCTTTTATTTTTTTTTTCTTTAACTAGGAAGCACCCAGGTAGGCGCCGTACCACGAGGTACTACCTGGTACCTACCAAGTTCTAACTACGGCGTCGTAAATCTCGAAAGCGAAATGACAGAACCTGATGGCTGCTTGGACGTGCTTCCAAGAAATAAAATAAAAAAGAAACTGGAGAATTATCATAATGCAGCCCTCTCTATCTAGCCACGAATGAGGTTAAGCAAAAAAAAAAAAAAAAGGTAGACACAGTTTGCATTCGTATTCACTGTTTCGAGACTGGTACCGCGTTCCACCATGTCACTCTTCTTGTAGGTCAAGACGTGCGTTTTCAAAATATCTTTTTTTTAAAGATTTGATAGGAAGAGGGCGAACACCTCGTACCTGTAATTCCATTGTTCCTTCTTCTACGGTTTGGTGATGAGGCTATCCTGCAGGCTTGATCCTGCAGTCATCATCTACCATCATAGTCTATCTGTGAGGCTTTAAATAGAAATCAGTTTTTTGTTGATTGTTGGAGCGTTACCTTACGGAAGTTCAAGAAATGCACGCTAAAATACCTTCTTCCTGATAATCATTGGCTATATTTAGGCGCCGTCGTGTAAAAATAACCGAAAATTGTCGCACCTTCGGGCCATTTATGCATCTGGCTGAGTTTACCTGGGAGTTTTGCACCCATAAATATTATATTTTTATGATGTAATTAGAGGCTGTTGTCTCTTGTGCATTGTAGGGTAAACTGCCAGTTTATCCAAGGCCAGAAAGTGAGCTTCACCATCAGAGGTTGTCTGGGAAAGATTTCTGACCTCCTGGCATTCATTGAATTATTATTGTTTTTTTGTTGTTGGTTTTGTTTTGCTAGAAAATGTAGGCCTTCCTCGTGAAATTTTAACCCAGATGTCCACCCAAATCTCATGTTGAAATTCTAGACTGGATACTTATAGAAGCCATTTGTGTGATCTTGCAAAGACGTTTTTTCAAAATGGCCGTCACCCTTCTATTTCAATCTTTACGTTTAACATTGAACTTTTTAATCGCTACACCTCATGAATGGAGTAAAAGTTGGCGGCCTTGTTTGATATGCAATGAGGAATGCTCGTACGCCACTAGGGGGCGATGATAAACGGAATACTGTTAATTATTTAGATATTATTTAGCTTTAAGTAACGATACAATATACTTGTTGAGAAGTGCTTTCTAAGATGGCCGTCTCATTTCAATACAATCTTCATGTGTACATTACACTTTTTAAAGCCACACAACAAATATTGGAGTAAAAGTAGGCGGCCATGTTTGGTATGCAATGATGATGGCTCGTACGCCACTAGGGGGCGATGATAATCGGAGTAATATTCAAATCTGCTGTTTTAACGTAATAAGTTTTGAAGCATCGTAATTTGTCGTTTGTTGCGATTTTTTTTGCTTCATTCAGATATTTTAAATCTTCCTGTTAAGGACAGTGGTATTATTTACAATTTAAATTTTTGCTTGGATGACAGCTGTTATTTAAAGTGAGGTTAATAATATAGGCCGGCTACTAATATTTATATTTGATGAACTAGCCTTGTGGCTCTTCCTGATTCCATTCCCTGGTTTAAGGTATAATATTGATAACCAAGTCAAGGAAAACATATAAATCCATTTTAATTAACTATTACCTGGAATTCTGTTAAGATTTAAAATCTTTATAAGACGTTTTATCTGTTCCAAATAAGTAATATGCAATTAATAATACGTTGCATATGACGATGGAATGTTTTAGGAAGAAGGGTTTGGCAATGCCTGTGGTCACTAGAGAAATGGCCTTCCTTGAACCGATTTCAAGGTGGTTGAAGTTTATGACTCAGAAATACGTAGTTGGCCTCAGGGAGAGAAAAAAACATTAACAAGCTACAAGTTGTAGAGGGAGGCCAAGTTAACTTAATGTACTGTAGATAACGGCGATTTTAAACGACATTCTAATGTTACTAATTGTTGTTAAATCATGGTGAAAGCCGTTATGTGGAAAATTAACCCTACATTTGCCTTTAGAACCTTGTTTGCGGTGAGAATGCATATCTTGTCATTAGTAAGTTTGATGTCTTGGAATCATTATAATAAATATTTAAACCTAGCTGAATTTGTGATTACAAATTTAAAATGCAGGTTATACAAACACGTTTTCTTGTGTAATTTGTTCAAATATTGTAAGGTTTGTAAAAGCTCAGTTCTACCATCTTGATTCCAAATGGCGTCTTGTTGCCACCAATCATGCGATGAACCTTGACTTTAAGACCAGTATTGAAAATCTACTGGATCCATAATTTGAGTCCTCAGCAACATATTTCTCTAGCCCTTTGACTGTGTACATTTATTAATCATCCTACTGCAGTTTTATCTGCATGCTGCTTAAGATGAAAATTTCTTGCATACCGGCAGTCATTAATTAGTAATTCAATTAATTATTAATGATTACAATCGCGGCGTTGTGTCTATAAAATATAGGTTGTGCTGACGCATGAACATATTAAATACGCTTATGGCAATGCTCTTAAAGATGCTTTTTTGCCCCTATTTCTAGGTCTTCAGCCTTCTAGTTGTTTAGTATTATTTTTTATCATGAATGCGATACTGGGATTTTATTTCCGTCTTATGAAAGCGGTTGCATTTACTAAGCAAATTAACATCAGGCCATTAAATTATTTGTTTCATTGTCTGTTTTAGGTATCTTAGTTGATGTATAATGACTGAAGCGAATATTATTGTCAACTCTTCCATTGACCTCACAGTGTCCAATAGTTGCACGAAGCGTATAAGAGAACTGCAGCTACTTGTCCCTCTGATGTCATCTTCGATTCCTCATCAGCCTAGGTGTGCTAAAGAAATTGACAGCTTTTACGATGGGAGCAGATTCTTGCATAATTTACTTCCGAAAAGTGCTAAAAAGAAGCCATGGGGCTTCTTCGGTCCCAAGACTCCTGGACGGAAATGTGGGGTTCTGCAGAACGAAACTTTGGTAAGTAACCACCATCCTTTGATGAAACACATGATCATCTTTCCAATCCAATACATTCACACTTCAGTCTTCTTATCTTATAAAGGAGTAATGGTTTTTTAAAACCATTTATTTTTATATAACATTCCAATATCAAGAGTTTATTCAGCCTGCATCATCTGTGGACAGATGTGTCGTTAGCTCAAGAATATTTAAGACATGTATCAGGAATCTGAAGTAGCTGATCTTAGGCATTTTGTGTCATAACTGTATCATGGTTTGATAAATATCCTGAAAATGGATTTCCAAATTGAACGTGACATTTCCATTATAGGAACAAATCCTAAAGCTTCAAAGAACTTGAAAATGTGAGGCTTGAAGCTGTACCTCGCAGACTCCTACATAAAAAAACCAAATGTCTGTGACATTAGCTTTTCATTTTTTGCAGGATAGTTAATGGTCTGCTTAATGTTCCGTGCGTAATTGCTCGTTTATCTGTTCCCTTTGAAATTGTTAAATTATTGACAAATTGTCATTATCTCGTGGAAATTTACTTTAAGACGCTGTATAAAGTAAGCTTAGAAGATATTTTCGTGGTATTACATTTTCTTTTTATGAGATGCAATCATCAGTTTCTTGAAATTGAAAATCTGTAGTATTATCCAAAGTCGTACATTTGATTGTAATTATGACTATTCTTTCATTTTCTTACATTAGTACAGCAATAGGACTAGTCCCTATAGAGAATTATAAAGGGTTTAGTTAGTTAAGAAAGATAATTTATTTGCAGTGTTATTGTGGAGATTTTTCCGTTTATTTCATATCAAATTACTGAGTAACACATTAATGTGCTGTATAAGGTCAACAGGGGTGCCGTATGAATTGCAGAATGGTTCATAATCTAACTTCTGCATACTAATTGTAAATAGAAAATATCACTTGGTGTCGCCTGTTTTGACAACTCGAAATAGTAATTTTAAGGGAATTTTCGTTCAATTTTCTAAATGCATTATGTAATTGTAGTTGGTAAAACCCACCAAAAATCATATCTCTAATTTAATAACAAGAGTCTAAACCAAAGGGTTTTAATTAAGACCATAATGATTATTCCAGTTTCCAGTTTAATAGCATTGCCAACTCTTATTTTGTTTAAATAGTGGCAAATTGTGAAAAGTATTCAACAAGAATCCTTCGTCGAAGTGTTTTTAAAGATTTTCGATCGATTTCCTAAAGGAATTTATAGTGTCATCAACGGATTAAATTTTATTAGTTGATTAAATTAATGCCATAGCCATTGTTATTCCACCTAAAATATTATTTCAATAGCAAGGCGAATTATATTTTGTTCAAATATAGTGGCAAATTGTGTAAAGTATTCAAAGGGGGATATGGCATTTTATTGGTTAATTAATTAAGATCATAAGCATTGCAATTCCACATAAAATTTTATTTCCAGTTCAATAAGCAAAACGAATTATATTTTGTTCAAATATTGACAAATTGTGGAACGTATACATTAAATAATTATTCAATATATTGTATACATACGGGGGGGGGGGGGGAATTGTGAATATAATGTATTCCTAACTCAATATTCCATGTATCGAGATCGGGTAACTTCTTCAGCAATAATCCAGAATGGGCTCGGGCAATTTCCTCCGGTTTATTTTTATTCATTGGAGTTTTATCTGGTAATGGATAGCAGCGTTAACAGGCATTTACAACCAAGAGAAATTACAGGGACGCATTTAGAGTGCAGTTTGCTTCCTTTTGGGTTAATTCGACAATAGTCGTAATGCGGATACCTGGGAGCTAGCTATAGCTACATTAAACGCTATCGGAATTTATCTGTTTCTCAATGGGTCTCATTCATTCGTTGGCAGCCAAACACGCCGAGTCATTCAGATCATCTAATCCCTGAAGGCTGATTATGTATGGGCACATTTCAACTTATGGAACATTCCTTAAATGGCAGATTCTGTTCGAACCATTCAACGCGCCTCTTCTAGCTAGGTGGGCCTGCGTTGGGGAAAATCAATATTCTTTTGCTGCGAGATGTCCCTCTCACTTTTCTCTCACAAGTTTTCAGTGAGAAGATAGCTTGCCTTTGACTCTTCCAACTGCCAACGTAGAGCTATAGCGTTTAGACAGGACTGCCACTGATGAACACAAGTTCATAGCGAAAAGTTAGCTGACAACGGTATTGTCATCCCAAGTACACCATCGTTGAGAATTCAGTTTTGGTTTTCAGTAGATTCGCAAAAATTCATTGTCAGCAGGGTTTTGCATTCTTCTGACAGGAAACTGCGGCTATTGGCTGAAGCAAATGTTTGATGTTTCACGTTTTGCAATGGTTGTACAAAGTATTTCGTGCGTGAATACTGCAATCATTCGTAATTCGATGTGAGGTGTTCATTGGAATTTTATGACGATGTTGCCCTCGTACCTTGCCATACCTTACTCCCAATTAACCACTGCCAAGATGGATAAAACCGTTATTGGGCAGCCTCTCCCACGCAGTATCTCGGCTCCTAATTTCACAGTAAGTCGTAATTAGGATTCTGTTGTTCCTGTAGTTGTTGTGATGTTGACAATGTGCAGTATGGTTTGTTGATTGTAGTTTAGTACCTTGCGAAATTATGATGTGGTGATTGGGAGCTTGTCATATCTGTTTAACATGGACCTGAGAACTTTAAATATAACAAGCATTTACAGAACACTTCATTTGTCAGTCGAGCTGATAAGTTTATTATCGACCTTAGTAACTTTAACGGATACCATCATTTATATAATTTGCCAAATTGCGTTTAGATTGTCATAATGGGTGATTTAGGCGATGACTTAAAATTTGTAGGTATTGGATACGTATAAAACATTTTTGTTTGTCTCTGGATCAAAATTAAGCTTATTATTTATAATTTATGACTGAGTTTTTTAAACAAACGATAAGTAGATGTTTTGTTTTTGCTCTAGTAAATGTATAACCTTTCCCTGTCCCAATGTCAGGGTGTTGTTTTTTGAAAACTGTCAGATTTCCATGGCAAATTAAGTTGTTTTACTGTCTGCATTTTCGTAATAAGCCAACGAGGACACCCGCTGTCTGCAGCAGTGTATTATGTAATTGCACGTAATAAAGCCTGTGATGATCCACTGCTGCCAAGATTAATTAATGTCTAGGCCAAATATTGCGTGTACTTGTCATTAGGCGTGTTAACCTTGTTAGGACCCATTAGCCTAGATACGGTGATCACTATACTAGATGTTAAGGCGTTAGGGTGTGTGATAGGACTTATAAAGTATTAATGTCGAACAGGCCATCAAATTTTCCTTTGCTAAATTGACTTAATGTCCACGTATACCATAAACTTATTTATAGATATCCAATTTTCGGTGTGAATGAAAGGAATGTAAAAAGCTCAATTATATCGCTGTCAAGTTGAACTGCAAATTGGTTTTCGTGGAAAACCTCAAATTGATAGACCAAAATTGTGTAAATTAATGAATACTTCTGAACTGGCCCCCTCCTATATGGCTCTCCAGCTTAACTGGCGGTTTCAGAAGGGTTAAAAAATGTAATTGCCTTTAAACTTTTTTGCGGAAGTCATAAAATGTATATACACTTGTACATAAAATAAAAAAATGAATTTATTCTCTATAATATGTAGTACGTTGACCAGCAAATTTCGGTGGCGGCATTAGATGCATTTTTAAGAAAATATTAAAAAAAACTTTCTAAATCATTTTACTAATCAATAAATTAGTATGAATAAATAAAGTGCATATACAGTATGTTGTTAAGTGTATTATTAATAAATTAGTTTATTAATATTAATATTTTATAAACTGAATTATTCGGCTCTCTTCAACCTCAATTCCCAACCAGGACTTCTACTGCATATATAAGATATTACTCAGACAACATTAACTTTAATATCGAATATTTTTCTATCTGTTTCTTGGTATTAATACAAGTATTTCCCATCTGATATACTGAATAACTTGATTGCTATTTTTTTACTGTTTCAAATTACTTCAAAATCTCGTTCAATTTCTGCATAATTGTGTTTAAGAAAAAGTTGTTTAGGAAAAATAATAGAGCAATTTTGTAATTATAATAGAAAGCAATGAACCATTCGTATAGTATGCTTTAACATTAGTTTTACATGATTTATTTTACAACAAATATGTTTCATCTCGTTTTTGCCTAACTATAGGTTTTTTTTCTCGGATTTTCATAAGAAATTTATTGTGCGTAACAAATTTTTATACAGGGTGGGTAAAAATCTAATTTTTACTCGTAATCATTCCCCATCATTTGGACGTCAGATGCAAATCTTGTATCCAAAGTTCATTTCATTTATCGAATGGGGAATGATTACTAGTGAAAATTAGATTTCAATTAAGCTTTCCTGCCTTGCACAGATGCTATGCAAGGATACAAACTTCGGAGAAATTTACAGTTACATTTTCGGAAATGCAGTCGATAATAAATGTCACCAGCACTACCATTGCACTAATTATGCAACACTGAACAACTTTCTTATTCGACGTTTTGCTCTATCTCCTATGGTTTAGATTTTAAAATCGCATGTGCCATGAATTGTGATTCTGGTTTCTGTGGAGTCCTCACATCACATCCTATTCAAAGATGTAGGCACATTTTACCTAGTTGCTGAGGTTTTAAAGATATTTGAGAGGCCCAAACATATGCCCCATTCTGTATAGAATAGCTTATACATTTGCAAATGAACTTATTGTAATTGAAAAAAAATATTTTCAATTAGCTCAAGCTATTTTTCAGCAAGTATTTTTAAACGATTGGCTTCCACGAGGATGTTTTGTCAGGAATCTACATGTATATATGTATAAGAGCTACGTTTCTTATTTTATTCCAGCGCATTTCAATTAATTATAGAACGATTAATATAAGGATCAGCTGCATATTATGGCAAAATGTGTAAGAGCCAAATAATATGCTTAAACATCTAAGTTATGGTTAATGTCTGGGATGTCCAGCCACATAACAAGAGAACATTGCATGTTCCCTGATGTTGTCCCATTATCTGAAATGCAATGTAAATTGCTTTTTCGATATATAAAACGTTGCTGTAAATGTGTGGTTAAACAAAGTTCTTAGGAATACGTTTGAATTGTTGCAATAACAATATACCTCATGCATTGGTAATCTTATTTGATTGTTATGGTTTTATTTTGGGCCAAATTCTGTTTGCCTTTCTACTTTGTACATAGTCGGTGCAGAACTTAGCCCGTATTTATTTCATGTTTGCATGAATTTAGGACTGTCATGCTTATAGTTTTCAAATATACTAGGCTAACTAAACCGCTGTTTCGCAATAATCCTGATTTGCTCAGGCAAAAGCAAAAATAAGCATTTGCCATTTAAGAGTATAGCACATTCACGTATCTCCTGAGAAAGCTTGCAAAATAAAGCTCAATTGTGCCATAATGATTATTTACGGCCCTATAAAATTGAATTGCTTCAGATGAGTGCTTCATATCAGCTTATGCAGACTAGAAGGCTTAGGTCCGCCATATAATAACTATATAAAAAAAAGATAACTGCAATTTCAAATAGTTTCGTTGTTTTGCTGTTATGCAGCCCCGATGGCATATTGTATCATAAAAAGATCTGTAATGCTAAATCCCTCGAGATTAACTATAATCTAGCCAAGTAAAATGCCAAAACTTGAATTTCATAGGCTGCCTTATATTGATTGAAGTTAATTTGCAGGGAAGATATATTCAAACTTCCTTCGAAGGCCTAATCCCAGTATTCCCACTTTTGAAAATGTTTGCAATGCATGCAGCAATATAGCAACGAAATCCCGTATTTAGCATCAAAAAATGCGATTTAGGAAGGTGTGTGTGCAGAAAAAGATCTGTTTTGCATTGGCCAATCTTTGCAAATGTGCCCATGCGAACCGTTATAGGAGCCATTGCTCGTATAAAATTCCAGCTGTTATAATACCTCTATAGTCGTATAGGCCCCAACAAGTCCCAATGGATTCCACGGCTTTTATGAACTGGAAACTGTTTCACTATTAAATAATGTAAAATCTCATGAAATGTAACGTCTGCACATTCTGAAAACGTAACGACACCCATGGACTTTATTCCATGACGTAAAATGAGACTGTCGACATTTCATCACATGGTTGGAATCTATCTCTGTACTTACAATGACTCTTTGTTGCAGCCCTGATTCAATTCAGCCTTTCTTTTAGAGTATAATGTCCATTGGGAAAAAAAATATCTTGACTTTTTTTTGCAACTCTTTCACATGATCCATTGGCAGAAATTTCTGGCAGCGTGATAGCTCTTGTCTGTGGCTGCAAGAGACTAATTGTTGTAAGCATTAACGTGACAGACATGTTTGCGTTTCTTTGTATGCCTCAGCAAGTAATTTATCGCAAAAGCTTTTTTTTTACTTCAATCTTGGTAATTATTGATTGCTTTATGTGAACGGCAATCAATTCCAAAAGCAAATACTCTATATATAAAACACAGATTATACAGACGTTGACCATCTTGTTGTGAATGCTAATTTGAAATGCATTTCAGAACAAATTTACAAATGAGTTCATAATCATGGTTTATGTGTATCGTTATAGTTAGAGAAAAGACCCAATCCTCTATCAAGATAAATGGAAGATTACTGAGTATACCATGAAATGTTACATTGGATTTTCATTTAAGACCATTTTTCCTAAGTGTATATCGTAATAAAATTCCCCCCGAAATTGTACAAATGTGTCTGGCTGGTGCCTACTTAGTCTATATTGTTCCTTGTAACTTAATCTCAAGCCAACATATCTTAAATATAATTATTCCGGTTCAGCATGCCCTAGTGGAGTGTGAGCCATCAGCATCACGTTTTCAAAATGGCCGCCTAATACTTTCATACTCCAATCTGTTAGAAATGCAATGCTAAAAGCTCATATAACTCCAGGAGGTACTGAACCGGAATAACTCTAATTCTGTTTTATTTTGTAGTGTGTCTAGCGTTTTTGTTGAAAATGTCTGTGGGATTCATGCTTTAGTAGTTGTTTCATAGATTTTTAAACTACTGATAGTCACTCTTACATAGAATAAAGTTGGGTTATCGCATACCTGATTATCAAAAAGTGGATTCCATGGGTAACGAAGCAGATCAGGGTTAAAAACCGATTTTTATTGCATTGAAAGCTTTTAAAATGTTCTTTCATACGATTTTTATACCAATGTGTAATTTTCTGTTTTTTTGTCACACGTCTAGCTGCTTTAATGTCAAAGTTGAGGTTCTTTTCGTAATGGTGTCATGCAAACTATGTGACACTAATTAAGGGGACAAAAGTTATGCGTTGTAGAGTGAAAAAAAAAATTAATTAAACCGTTCAGTGTATAGATGTTGTATAGTAGACGAAAATGTTTTAACAGCGTCTGTGCAACTGTTATTCGATTTATAGCCCCCTATTGTGTAGCAAGTTTTCAGTGGCAATCAACACTTACTTCTTTCGCTGCCATTTACGTGTTTTCGCCTTTCCCCTCGGCTCATTTTCAAAGTAAATGCGTTTCATGATTGGTTTTGTGGGCTGTAACACCATTGAATCGCTCTCTCAAGTCCAAACTCAATTCCCTAGCTGCTATTTTCTTTTCTTGCAGTATTTATCAAGCTGGTAGCATTATGCTGAGCAGACAAGAAAGAGTGCCGCAAGATGTATTTTGACGTCGGGATTTGCATTTTTTAAAGTATTTTCGCGCTGAGTTGACGAAGAATTTCAAATGGACCACTTAGAATAGCATATGAAATCAATGGAATGGCTTTTCAGCCATGCTTGGATAGGCAGTAAGGTATAAAGAGCAGTTTAAAGCGGTGGAGATGTTATGGCGATTTGTAGGCAAAATGTCGAAATTGAGTTACACCAATTTGCATTGGTTACCGAAATTCTCAAGAGTGTGATCAGCATTTTTTGCATTTATTGGATGAGTTATCTCTGGTGTTTGAGTGATGGCCATTACCAAGAAGGTACATCCTTCCTAAAGTAGGCTTTCTCAGAATAAAGAGGCTGCAGAATTTAAAGATACCACCTTCTAAATTTATGATTTTCAGTTTTACAAACGACATTATAGTCATGAAATGAATTAGTGCAGTGTTTAAGTTTGTAATTTAGATATTCTACTTGCTAAGGAAAACACGAATTCCCTAGCACGTTTGCTTCTTGATGGAGTGGAATTTCACTGTTTTTTAAATTGTGTCCCCCGTGGGAATCACCTATTCAGTAATAGAGTCGTATTGTGAACGTGAATAGAATCTAGATCACAATCTAGGATCTCAGCAGAATACAACTTAGCCTTGTTTCTTTCGTCATTTATAGTATATTTCGTATTACTAAATGTTCTTAAAATTTCCAATAGGAAACCCAAATTGAGTTTGGATAGTTGAATTTTGTATATTACATGCAGGATGGTATTTATCACTGGATTTAGAATCTAAGCCTCAGTCTAGACCATTATTGTAAGTAAATGTTAGAATAATGTTATGATAATGGAAAATGTTATGTTTTTCTGTTGATCGATTTCCATTGTTCCACTAATAACTTTTTAGAGCAAAAATAACAACATTTTACTTGTACATATTTTTATTTTGGAAAGATAACAAATTGGAATATGTGTGAAAACGCTGCTGGAATGTAAAACAGGGAAATAACACATCATATCTGTTTCATTGGAACACTGGTTTGGAATGCTAATGTTAAAATATGATGTAATATATAAATTCGGGTCATCAAAACATGCTTAGTTTGCTGGCCTTGACCTTTTGGGTCAAGGCGAATGCGAACATTTGTTTGGTGTGGTGATGGTCATTCGTGCTTTGGTATTTCATTAGGATTATATTTCGTGTTGTTGTTAGTAACTCAACAGCACATCGGCTATTATGTTGCTTTTAATACGTTCTTTGTTACGGGGAAAAGCCATTTTCTCTGTGCTAGTTCGTCTTTATTTCATGAAATCGATGCCGATGCAGTGTGACAGAATTGCTTGATGGCAAATAGCGCGGGCTATGAATTCGCATTGTGTTTTGATAAATTGGTATGTAATGATGTGGGCTATATAACGTTCCGTCCGATTATTTATGTCTAGCGAAACTGCTTGAAATGGGCCCGCTGTGTGACGTTCATATGGATGCCTTGTCAGCCTTTTTTTTGTATGGTTGGTTCTTTGCTCACGTCATGATTGATAATCGTACAGCGGGGATATGAGCACATGCTTACTCAAAAGTTCCTAAACATAGATACTGTATAACCAAAATGAAGGGTTTTTCTTGGTTCTTTGGCTGATGGCACTATATATAAACGTTGATGGAATGTCGTAGGAATCACACTGTGCCTATGACATTTCATCGATGCCAAGGCTACAAAATAGTATATAGGTGTGCCGCAGAAGTGTATAAGAGGGTCTAGAATTTAAATAATAATAAAAAATGGGAAATGTTCATCATAGGAAAAATTAATTGCTTTATTCAAAATATGATTCTGGCAAAATTCTGTAGAAAATTTCTCAACAGGAAAACTTATAGTGGGCCGCCATAATGTTGGCTCCTTATTCAAGTGTGCCGCAAGAATTTTAGCGCCAGGTTGTGTGGTGTGAATTAAAAAGGGTTTAAAATACTACTACAAACCAACTGTTTGGATGTATCCAGAGTATTTTTTGCAGAACTTGCTTCAATTTTGGTTTAACTTATTCCTGCTACATTTATAGTAAGCATTCACTAAATCCAATTCCAAAGAACTCATTTGATCAACAATAAACTGCAAGTGGTGCTGATTCTGTTCTGTATACTACAAGTATTTTTTTTTTTCAGAAGCAATCAAGATTCTCATTAACTTTAGTAATGAGATCGAAATTGAAAAAATATATATATTGATGTCGGTAAAAATTAGGAAAAGTAATTTGTGGAAATTCAATTGCATAATGTATGTAGGGGAGACCGGGAAACAGTGGTACAACGTCTTTATAAAATCAGGTTTTATCAGCAACCCAATGCTTTCGATTTGCAGAGAAGCTGTATGCAGCACTCTTTCATTAACCAAAATTTCTGTGATCTGACATAAGTATAGAAGAAAATATTTGCAGTTGAAGTTTTTTTTCTTGAAAAGTAATTATTCAACTTGCAATTGGATTTTTATTCTAGGTGTAATTATAAATACATTAGTATTGCTGCAAAATACCATTGACCAATCCAGAAAAATCCAACTATAATTTCAAACTAAAGATAATGTTAATTAGCCATGTGGTCAGCAGTAAGGCCTTATTCAAATCAAATTGGTTATACGGGGGACAGTGGACCACACCATTATGGGGTACAGGCATACGCCAATTAATGTTTTTGAAAAATATTTGTATATTTTCTCATTAATCATAACTTTAAATAAAAACCATGTTTAAATTTATGTTTTAAAGTAAAA